>MU127785.1:2148110-2393557 GCA_014904975.1 Marasmius fiardii PR-910
TGTACTATCTACCGCAATATATCGTTTTTCAACCAAAATCTGAAGGATTGATTGGCTGGTTTCAGCGAGAGCAGGGGGAGGAATAAAGCCGGAAAAGGGGAACGGTCATGACCGGGTGGTTGCCTTTCTGGGAAGAATATCGCGGTGTCAGGCCACCCACATGTATTGATCTGATAGCTCCGAAGGATATCTGAATGATATCTTTTCCAAAGTTATATGTTTACTCTTGGTCTAACGGTATCATTGTGAAATCCAATTGATAATACCCTGATATCCCCCCGTTGTTATCTCTGTGATATCCCAGGTCCACGCCCGTGTAAGTAAGGCCTTTGAGATTCAATACCTTGAGATCATAACAATGTCAAACCAACGCTTTGATGCGGTCGTCTGCCTATTGCCATCCCGACGTCCTTTTGATGTCCTCATCGACAGCTTATTAAGGTCTCTTTCTGGCTGTCCCATCGATGTCGAAATATTTCTCAATACATCTCAAGTTTAAAATTTAAAGCTTTAAGTCCAGAGCACTTCAGGTAGAAAGGTCATGCGTGATGCTTATGTCAGGCCTTTTTTCTTTCGCCCATCACATCAACACCAAACGACTTCAACAAGCTCCCTTAACCTCAACCTCGCGCACAAGCACCTTCAAGACAACAAACTGGGTTTCTAAATGTCCGCTCAAATTATCAAAATGTCAACAATCTGGAAGGAGCCCTTTCAAAGCATGCACTGAGCCCTCGTTCTCAAGACATCTGAAAGCTTGCATCCAAGCCCCTCAACACCGCAACAGTCACCTCAAGCCCCTTGCAATTCAAGTTCTAACCTCTAAACTCTAGTACCTCAAGTTTCCACACCTCGAGATGGCAAGAAGTTCTCCACGCTGAGCAGTCCTAGTCAGTCATCAAGCCTTCTCGGTGGGACGATGTTCTCTCTCCAAGTGTTGGTCAGCCACTTTCATGGTCTGGTTACAACAAGTAGGAGAAGGAGGAGTCGAATTTTCCCCCCAGGCTGTGGTCATATGTGAATACATTTTAGTTTAAGTATCATCCAGTCCATTGCCTGTATTTATGACTGTGACTCAATGAAGGGGATGAACTACTATCGAGTACTATCAGTGAAGCATAAAAACAAAAAGAATCAATGGAAAAAGAGTCTCAAGGGCTGCATATCTGGACAGGCAAGGGATGCTGTGTCCCTTGGGAACGTCCTTTTGACATCCCTTTTAAGGATCCATTGGCGACTTATTCCTTGCATCATCCCGACATCATGGAAATCTCCGCGAAGACTCCGGGGCGGCATGTCACAACATCGAGCCTCCGATATTATTTTGACATCCGTATAGAACAGTGGTGTAGTCCAAAATTCTCCAGTACTTCCCCTCTGAACATTCTCAAATGTTATACTCTTTCTCCACTGATTCTCAAGCAGAAAAACAAAAAAGCAGCAGAAAATTGCATGAAACAACAAAAGATGTGGGCCTGACCGGGAATTGAACCCGGGACCTCTCCCAGAGAATATGCCTGATTTGAGGCACGGGCAGTAACACCCGAAGGGAGAATCATACTACTAGACCATCAGGCCGTTACTGGCATCGGCTGGAAGCTCTTATTGACACCACGCCACTCGTCGACTACACATAAAGCCGCACTCGGGCAGTCAGTGACACAGAAGAGCGAGGAAGGCAGCTACAAGAGAGGACTAGAAAGCGAATCGTTGTAGTGTGATTGATTCTTAATAATCATCCGCAAAGCAGAATCGTAATACCGTCTATTTTCGAGTGTTTTGAACGGTGTTGCGCAATCGGAGAAGAAACAGCAGACTTTAGACATTTTCAGACCATGCCTCCCCATCAAGACCACGACAAAACTCCTGCAACGTTTGAATTACCACGCCACGTTCGATGTTCGTCTGTCGGTGGTCGTACCCAATAGCTGGCGCGACGGAAACTCATCGCCATCGATCACAAAGTACAAACCTACGTTTGAGATATGGCAATGCTATTATGGAGGAGGAATTCAAGTATGCATTCCGTGCGATCATACAATGACATACGAGGTTGAAAAAAATCATAGGCTTGCTTCTTGCAATACTTCTTCGGCCTCAATCAAGTTCGAATCTTCCGCCAGTGCGGCCTCTTTCTTTGCTGCGATCTATAATAGTAATTAGCGGGGTTTACCTTTTGAAGGAATCGCTACACACAACAGCTTGCCTCAATTCCGCAACAGTGGAACTCAACCTGTCGGATGAATCCTGGATCATCTTGTTTGACTCTTCACATAGCCTTGTCTGATCGTCGAAAGTTATTCCAAGTAGCTGCTGGAGCTGGTTCACATGAGGGATGACTTACCGCATTCTTGACTTCCCATTCATCCTCCGGTACTCCATCTGAGATAAGTTTATCGAGCTTTCGTTTCATTTCTTCAGCTTCTTTCTGATATAGTCCCTTTTCCTTCAAAAGTCGTTTAGCAGCGCCAGACTTGATCTTGAGCTGACGTTTGAGATTGTTGATATCTGACATGATGGCAGTACAGAAGCAAAAGTCTGGCTCCGCATGATGACAATGGAAGCGACATAGTTTTCGCGAATTCTACGAAGATTTGTATCGATGGTCCCTGCATCGATATGTCACTGTACATGGAGGTATAACGGGCGAAGAAACATGAGACCGCGGGTGACCGTACGCTGGGACTGGTGTGTGGTGATTCTCTTTTTCTTCTCTCATCTACTACTTACACAATAAAGTGTGCTATATGAATACAATGATCTCGTTAGATTTTACTTTGCATTACAGGAGAATAATAAATTTTTTCTGAACCTTTTGTACTGTAACCAAGGAGGATCGTTGTTGTACAAAGTCAGATGGATGCGCAAACAGGCGCAAAACAAAGCCAGTGGGCTCTTTGGTTCCTGCCTTTGGGTCCATTGTTCCCGGATTTTTTTCTTTCTTATTCACGATTTCCTTATTACTTCTAACGACCCCGGAAAACGAACTTTAACGATCCCGATTTTTCTTTGTCCTGAAACTAGGGCTTTCCAGTTTTACTTACCTACGCACCCATCGACAATGGACCAGATCGACCACCAACAGTCACCTTCTCAGCCATCGCAGCTACGTTCACCTGCGCTCTCACAAGAGGACCATTCTCAACTACAAGGAAATTACTACTACTCTTCAGACCAAGAGCAGCAGTACTACAATGTTGGTTCGCCTATGACTCCCTATCAAGTCGTCCCGCACGACAATTCTACGCGTGGGTGGACTTTCAATACTCTTAACAATTCTTTCAAAACACATGTTAATCAGATAATTGTTCCTCTCTTACCGTTTAGGCCACTTGTCGGAAATGCAGCAGCCGTCAGGGATGCAGTTTCATCCCATGCCCAATACCATGATGTATCAACAAAGCCCCGTGTTTTCCGCGTCTTCGCCTCATGTTCCATTACCTATTCCACATTCATCTCCTCCATCTTCTCCTTCTGAGTTTTACGATCCTCTATCTCCTCCCATTTCTGGCTCAGATACATCAGGCGAAGGCCTTTACAACAGCAGTGGTGCAAATTCTCCTTCTTCATCCCGTGCCAATAGTCTGGTTCACAGAAACGTTCGTCACTACAACCCAACTCCTTCTCCCACTAGCTCCTCTAGCAGAAGAAGTCGCGGCCGATCTCTCAATAACGACTCTGACGAAGAAGATATGGGTGCTGCTCAATACAACGAAAACCTTGCTCACAACAGGAAAGAGGCCACGCGTAGACAGAGGATAGAGGCTGAACAACGAAGACGAGACGAGCTTAGGGATGGTTACGCTAGACTCAAGGATGTTCTACCTGTTTCCAATCAGAAAAGCAGTAAGGTTTCGTTATTGGAACGAGGTGAGCTTCCTTATATCATCAGGTTCCGCCTCAGGGACGTGTTGGACTGACACTTGTCATTTTTTCAGCTACCAATTACATTACACAGCTGGAAGCCCAAAATCAGGAATTACAGAATCGTCTTCAATATTTGGAGCAAGAGATGCAGCGACTTAGGGCCCTCAATGAGAAGATATCTTTACCGTCGCGTGATTCTCCATCCCCTGGGACTTTCGATGCTGATGCACGACCTCTATCGCCACCGCCCGAAACAACCATACCTGCCCACAGCCATAACAATCTCCCCGGTCGGACTCGTCCTGTCTCAGAGGGATCCAGTCCATCAAACTCAGAGAATGGCTATTGAAGGAGGACGGCAGCCCCATCGATTGCCCGCTACCCCAAAAGCTCTGCCTCTTTTACCCCATTATAATGTTCCGCTTCCGGCACTTTTTCTTCTTCATTTTCTATTCTTCTTCATTTCCCTCTCGCTCTATCACTATCTGTGGCCGTTTGGTTTTTGGATCGAATTACAGAATCAATATATTTCAATTCTCGCAGGAAGACGACGGCGCGACTTCTCTATCTAGCTGGTCGAGGCGATACATGGTTTGGCGCTGCGCTGGGGACCCGATACAGCGTTGTGCGCTTGTATCTCTTCAGAATCAGTCATCCCATGTTCGTTTCTGTCCCTCCCCTTGTGGGAGAAAACTGTCACTTACGCATGCAGAATATTCCGGTCTGCAGCGTGTTTGATGGTATCGGCGCCATCGTTGATCGATACGGTGTCGTGGATCTCTGGAGCGGGGAGAAGGTCCAGAATTGGACTCCTGTCCTTCCGAGTCTCCGAAAGATTGTAAAAAGAAAATTCCGAGCGAATTTTCATAGCGCCACAGCTCGAGGCCCAGGGCAGAGTTGCGGAGTTGCTGGTGGCGGGATTCAGGGTATTGGTTGTAAAACCCTTTGAATTCTCCCTTTGGAACCTCCCGACGGTTTTTCTTTTCACACCGACTACCCCACACCCACTCATTTCTTGCCTTCTTGCCTTTTAACAATGCGACGTGTTTGCGATGGATAAATCCGGCCCTATATCTATCCCCCCATCACTGGACTTTCCGACATCTCTCCATCCCCCATTTGCCTTTCACAATCTCACCTTCCATCATTGGATTGTGTCACTTCTTCAAACACGATTTCCGATCTCGCATTTGGGCAATCTACTTTCTGCACCTCTTCTCTCGATGTGGAAGGGATGATTCTTGATGAATTGCCTAGACTTTTTTTACGCGCGCGTGGGGGTTGTTTCGGGGAGGAGGGACATGTTTCTTGGCTTATGGTGGCCAGAGACAGAAGACTTTACTAGAAATGGATGGAATTGGAAGGGGGTTCAACGGTTTTTACTTTTTCTTCTTGGATCTTTTCTTTGCACGCCTTGAAGGTGGGTTGTAAAGTACCCGATTTTTAATGGTAATACCGACAAATCCGTTTTTCCTTTCTCTGTTCTGCTTTTTCATCCCTCTTCCCCTCCCTCCTCTACCCTTCACGAACAATGATTTTTTGGATGAAGCTATACGAAATGGACCATTACGATGTGTATGTAAGGAGGTGGTGTTTTTTCTGTACGTATTTAGTTGAAGTAGTTTTAGTGAAATGGAAATCTTTGCTTTTTATTCTAGCTAAAAAATCTCACTCGTTCACTTCTCAGACTCACACTTTTTTGGTGGCGGGCTCTAGTTTTCATGGTTGAGACCGCGCTCCAGTAAAATTATTAGCAAAGTCTCAATAGAAAAGTAAGTAGAGCCTTTTCTATTTGTCCCTGGACTTGATCATACTTACATGGTACCCTCAGACTCATACTTGACCACTTACCGTGTGCCTCATTGTAAACACGTTTCTCTTTTTTTCGATACTTGCCAGAAAAAAGGCAGTGTTCAAGTAAATGAACAGGTTGTACTAAGTGACGCCACATACTCATACTCAACACTCTACAGACTTTCCAAAACGAGGTCTTAGCGAGTAGTATAAAATGAAGCTGCGATACACGTTTTTGTTTTCAAAATGTCGATGCTGAGAGGTGTCACCCCCGAAAACAGGTCCTAGTATGGTTGTGTCTTGTAATTGATCATGAAACGCTGATAAGTTGAATCGGGGGGAGGGGTGTTAGAAGGGGAGGGTCCTGTTATTGAAGTTGAGATAGGGTGGGTGGGTAGAAGGCCTCGAAAGTTGGTACGATTATTTTGAGGTGGCGCTGAGTCGAAGCTATGTAAGTACCGTGACTCTGCTAACCTAAGAATGGCTTTTCCTACTCCGTCCTCGGAGTAGCTGAGTTGAGACACGAAGAGAACGGGGGTGAAATGGCAGAGATTGGACCCTTACTAGCCGCTGGGACGGAGAATTGGATCGCTTAGAGTCCTTGACCGTAGGAGTCGTCGGAATATAGAGAACTTGAGAGCGGGTATCCCTCGGAAAGAAGCTAGACCCTTGAAGAAGTGTCCGATGACTGGACTGCGAGATGGTTGGCTAATGCTTTTGCCTAGGTGCGGAAAGGCCAACTTGAGTCGTCAGCGGAGAAACTTGGAGGGCCAAGTAGATCTGACCACTTTTTAGTCAATACTCGTAGCTTTCCGTACCGGAGAGAGACATCAGCAAACCGGAGGAGTGGGCTACTTGGTGATTCTTCAGGCTACGGTTCCCCGGCAAGTACAGTCGCGGAACTTGAAATGAGTCAGAGGTGATTGTTGGATAGTCAAAGGCGACCCGAAATGATTCTTCCATTCTATCCAACTCTTCTGGGGGGTGATAGCTGGATAGTCAAGCGCGACCGAAATTGTTCTTCCATTCTCTTTTACGCTATTGATTCCATCATACCCCTTACGAGTACTTGAATTGTGATTGCACGGTGTTGACCTCCCCGCAGGCGGCTCCGGTGAGTGAATAGTGTGAATAGTGAAGGGGAAGAACTTGAAATTTCATACGAGCACCACATCTGGGCTTCTCCATGCTCTCCTAATTCTCGTGAAGCCCGAAACCTGGATTGCGTAACTACGAAAGGATAAGGAAGTGTCTATTTGAGGCACTTTAGAGGAATCGCGTACGCAAATTCACCGCAAACCTGGACATGGAGAGGGAGCAGCTCGACCACGCGTGGTTCGCATTTCGTCAAACCTTTCTCCTCTCAACCCGTCTTGGACCGATTAAACAGCGATGTCTGGTCTACTCATCCCGACGCACTTGCTCCGTTGCGTGACCCGCATTCAGTGTGATAGCAGGACATGCAGATTGATTCATATTGCCACGACAATTGGCGGGTTGCTCGTTGAGACTGATTGCTCAACTACCCCCCAGAGAAATGAGTACGCCAAGTTGTCGGATAGGCTTCGCATCGCATGGTTCATAAAACACAGTCATTTGTGAACGACAAGGAAAACGGCCGGAATTATATTGACCGTATAGAACTGTGAGATCCGGAAGATATGAACGTCAGAAACACCGGCATTGCAAGAAAGCGGCTTGGGAGTGCGGCAAAATGATCTGACCATTGACAGGATATGACCGGGACAAGCGTAAGTTCGCATTGAGTCATGGAGATGATGTTGGATCCCGACGTGAGAAGCAAAGTAAAGAGGGCAAGTATAAGGTGGCGATGCCCGTCCCAAGTCCCTAAATCTGGGAGAGGTTAGAACCCAATCTTGTAGACCATTGGGCCAGGGTCCGCCAAGTAGATAGTCAGGTCCATTCTCGAATCATTTTTCTCCGCGCCTTCTGCCCTGGGAGCAGAGAAGAAAAGCACCACGAGAAATGTCACTCGGGGTATTATAGACTGGGTTTCTTATTTTGCCCTTCTGTCGGTGCCGTTTTTAGCTTACAGTCACGGTAGGCAAAACAGTGCGATTGAATGTCTGGGTAAAGGACTTTGTGTGAAGAGAAATCAAATGATCATTCAAGCGCCTGCACGCAACGGCGAGGCAAATGGCCATATGGAAATTCCAGGATCGAAAGCCGGCAGTTTTAAAAATCGTCGACGGAGAAGATCATAATGATGCTATACCTCTGATGAAGGGTGTGACGCTGAGTAGATTGAGCGCAGTGCAGAATTTAGACCAGGCTTCCGGCGCGAAAATCGAGCTCGAAGGAGAAACGATGATACCGTCGGCGGGCTCATGTGAGTTGCTTTCGTTGAGTCTACAGAGAGTCCCGGGAAGAAATACCGAGGGGATATCCAAAGAATAGAAAGATCCAACGAATCAAATGAAAACGAAGATGAAACGAGTCAGAGCTGACTTTGCAAGAATCCAAAGCCGGTTTGAAGCCCAGAACCAGTACTAGATCGAGTTATCCCAGGGAAGCTGAGCTCGGAGATAGGCAAGTAGCAAAATTAAAGTTTGAGATCCGGGATTTGCTGAGGTGCAGTATTCTGTATGGTTTCCTCCAGACAAGACAAGGGCATAGTAGACTGCGTAAGTACTCGTCGTTGAGCTCAACGTCCGACATCGACAAACGTGGGGTGGCTGTGCTAAGACTGCAGGAGTGATTGTCACAGTAATGTCACAAGCTTCGTCAGTGGTCGCTGTTCGGGGGTCATCAACGCCCCCACACCCTCCTTTCCCAGTTCCCAGCACCTCGAAGATCCTCACGACCCCCGATCCTTTGTATTGGCAGGCTTGCTATACCTCTGTTACGACAGCGACGACCCGCGATAACTTAATACCTAGCCGATACGATGTGGTGCGCTTTGTCTCCCGTTTTGTAACAATCGCCGAATCGTCTGATGTGAACGTCTGGCGGTGTAGGTGTGATAATTGTCTGCTTGTATTCCCCCTGGTACATTCATTCAGCTTGAAAACGTGGTCTGGCGAAGAATAATGATTGACGGATTCATTCACTTTGTTCTGTAGCGGGCTGGGTCGATTGCTTGGGGTGTGTTCATTGCCGTACGAGTTCTTGTCTATACTCTTTGAATGATGCGTTGATGATTTGGTCCTCTATATTCAGGCTTACAGTCTTGGAGGTGGCCTCTTCCTCCTCCTCAAGGGTCAATACCTCTTCTTTTTCTACCCTGAATGGCAAGTCTCTTAACCGATCTGGTACTCACCATTTGGAACGCTTAAACGAAAATTCGACCCTGTTTTCTTTCCTCTCCATAGGTTCATCTACGGCGGAATTGGACTGGGTGTTTCAGCAGTCGCAATCATCAATATCTTGGCCCTTTCGAATGTACGTTTCGTTGGAACTTGTTATCCCGCTTATCTTTGCTAGAGCTTGCTCCACGGAACTCCAATTGATCTTGGGGCCTTTTTCTTTCTCTCCTTCTAGCGATCGTACATCTGGTCTCGAGTGTGCAAGTTCCTCTGGCCGTTCATCATCATCATTTGTGCTATTCGGGGGATTTTAATGGTTGTGGAGCTCAACAGAGGGTATGAGAGTTTTCTACATTATTCTCCACAGACTCTTCTACCGCGGGGACGTTTATTCATTCACCTTCACCTCTCTGATGACGCTCTATCCACAGGAAGGACAAAATCGTTTGGGAATGCAGTCATGGAGGTCAACTGTGGGATAATTCCGTAGCAAATACAAGTGACTCTACAGGCGGGTCGATGCCGATTGGATTCTGTGGCTCAGGATTCTCGAGTATCAACCTTGCATTTATCGTGAGCCTTCTAGCGGACCTGGCGTGTCAAGTCAGTTTTCTTTTTCTATCTCGTTGACTCCCGCGTTATTGATTCTGCCACTAGATGTATATGTTCTTTTTGAACTGGCGATTCTCGAAACGCTTGGAACACTACTCTGGCATGAAAGGGCCATTCGCCGGCGGTGAGTGTCTAATCTATCAAGAAATGCCTGTGAAGCCGAAGTTGACAATGGAATCTGAAGGTTATTACAATGCATAAGTAAATATAACGTTGCCGTTGGACGGACATTTCCCCTCTCCTGCGAACTCTACTCTTTCTTTTTATCTGTCGTGTGCTACATCTTTCTACTCACGAACCTTACGACACTCTTAATGCTTTTACGATGACGACGGCTTTGCCATGTTACGAACTGAATATCATTCCACAATGCACAAAGTGTTGTTCATGTGACCCCCATGGTGCAAAAAGGGGTTGAGCCTGGAACTCTATCAAGTCTTTTTTTGGAAAGTGCTTGGAAGAAGATTAGGGTTGTAATTCTTGCCATTTGCCCATTCCGAGGCAGAGCTTGCGCTTATGGGTGTTCGGTCTCGCTTTGCTGACAGATGGATTCCTGAAGAGGGCAAATGGTGAAACGCCCGTCCCCGTCTCGGTCAACGTCTACTTGCATTACCTTGGACTTGTGATCGGAGAATAATCGAAGTTGACGGTGACGCTACAAACCACGGATGATTGGACTTGAATATAGTCTGCCCGAGATTGCTTGTTCTATTCAGAAGCTGATGGGGGGGGCTTCAAACGGTAAAGGGGGCTGGTCCCGACCAAAGGGAAATTAAAAAAACGAGGCCGGCTTGACCGTCCGCTAAAATCTGGAAAAAAGTAGAAAGCATGTGCAAAAATTCCACAAAGTAGCTATCGAAAACGGGGTTTTTTGAACAGAATTGATGTGATTTATTTGCATTGTTCCCTCACGGTTCTGTGGATTTTCAAGAACTGATTCGCAGGAATGTGATATGAAAGTCTTCTGGACCAAAATCAATCCAAGGGAGAATCCCTGGAATGGAGGTCTATTTGTAATCCCAAGCCCTCGAATAAAGAAAATAAAGGGCTTCCCAGATACCCCCTTCACCCGATAAGTCGTTGATGTACAGATCTTGATTTCGGGACGTGTGATATAAATGAGGAAAATATTGACCAAAATGAACTTACCGACTGCGTGAACCAGGGCAACATCTTGTACAATCGATTGGACCTTGTAAACTTTGTTCAGGGTCGAACGGATCATCGGCGCGACCTTGTCGAGTAGTTGCTACAAGCAGACCGAAGGGCAATACTTGAGAGAAATACAAGAGCAAACCGAGGGACAAAGTGGGACCCCAGAAGCGGTGGGCTCAGTGTGAACTTGGAGGTTTGAGGGTAGCTCATAGGCGGTTACTCTAAAGCAGCGGGAAGGTTAGGCGGTCTCCGGTACGGACGGAAGCAGCCGGCACGCGGAGATCCCGAATAGGTTTGGTGAGAAATTCCAGCATGAGGCGTGCCTATAAGAGTCCGTACCGCGGAAGCCAATCTTCCTTATTCTGCTCCCCAACTACCCTCCCTACTCCGCCCTCTTCCTCTTCACCGTTCTTCTTTTCAAGCGGTCTCCCTCCAGCATCCTCCCTCAACTCATTGCTGGAGTTCACCTTGTATGTTATTTTCTTTCAAACTCGGCTTTCACATCGCTAACTGCGCCACATCCTTTCACAGATCTTAATTCGACTCAGTTATTTGTTTTTTTTTTCTTTCTAGACCACCTCTATCATCCTAAATCGCGATCGACATGTCTATGGAATTCGAGACTAGTCTTGGCCACACCTACACCATGGATCACATGGACAACTCGAATGGTTTCTTGATGGAGACCCCCATGGACAGTTACCTCCAATATCCTTCCTCACCGTCATTCAACACATCGTCTTTGCGTCAGTACTTTTGTTCTTTCCAATTTTGTCTACGTGGCTGATGACTTCATTCTCCTAGTTCCATCGTCTCCGATGACTTTGAACCTCCCGCTCGGTGGAGAGTACACTTACTCTCCCGAAACAACCTATGAGCATCGCCAGTTGAGCCCCCCTCTCGAAACCACTGTGGTTTCCCCTCCATTGCTCGGCTATACTCTCAGCGCGGCCGGTGACGCATCTTCTGACGAGCAGCGATCAAACAGCGGTAGGCACAGCCGTGGTTCCAACCACTCTCCCCCTCCTACCATTCCCTACGCCGCGACCGTTCCTAGGTCCCATCGCTACAACCCCATTGCTGTCCCCAATCATGTCGTCGCTGCCCCATCTACTACCCGCGCCAGCGTCAGAAGAGCGAGGACTACCAGGAGCAACACCATGCGAAGCAACGATGAATCTGATGTTGAGGAAGATGACCACGCATCTTCTGGAGGTGTCGATTTGTAAGATCTTTTCTTCCCGTCGATTCGTAAATCCCTCATCGTCATTTTATAGGAAGCGTGAAGCAGTTCGAAGGCAACGTATCGAATCCGAGCAAAAGCGACGAGATGAGCTACGAGATGGGTACACCAAGCTTCGTGAAGCTTTACCCGCAGTGAGCCAGAAATGCAGCAAAGTCCTCTTGCTCGATCGTGGTATGTCTTCTCTCCCTCCCCCCCGTTTCTTTCGATTATTAACCTCTATCATAGCCTCGCAACACATCAAATCGCTCAATACGCTTAAGATCAACCTCGAGCGTCAGCTCAAGGCTTCCGAGGATGAAGTTAACCGACTTCGCAGCGTCAATGAGGCTTTGATGCTCGGTACTGCTAGCCAACGTCATGCCGCTCGACATGGCATTCCCCCTACTGGCGGTAGCTTGCATCCCCAACAATTTTAAGGCCCTCTGTTGAAGTCGGACTCGAGAAAAAAAAAAAAACATCAAATCCTGTCGCCCTTTCCAACTCTTAACTGAGTTCCGACCCACGTTTCCCATATATTCGCTTTGGACAGGTGAACTATCGCTTTGATTTATGAAACGGACTATTTCGCATTGCATTCATAACATTATTCTTGCATGACTCACATCCTCACGATTTCGTGGGTTCCCTGTCGTAGAAATGTCCCCCCCTCCCCTCGGTTGTATGTCTGCTTGGTCAGGCATAATCAACTCCTCTTCGTGCCCAACTCAGGGCTATCCTCCGACTACACAATCGACGATGGACGACACGGTTACTCGGTAGATGAACTGTTCTTCTCGGCAGCGACACGACACAAGACTTGAGGCTTGCTGGCTTGAGATGCTTTGTTTGTCTCGCTGCTCCTCTTGCACTTTCTTGTACACTCTTTTTTTGACCTCGTCACTTTGCCATATCGAACATCCCGTCCCAGTTCCCATTCAATCTCCATATACATATCCGGCGTTTGTAGGTGACCACTTAGCTGTTGGATCGGCCTCGCGCTGGATATCCGATACACTGGCGTCGATTAGTCGTCTGGATCCCTTCTTCAGGTACTCCGAGGATGATGACCTCCGATGTGGAACGTCAACATGCTCAGTCCCAGCATTAGCAACGTTTCTACGATCTTGAAATCCACCAAATCACGGCAATATCATCTGTAATTATGTGTAATATCATATTCTGCCCCCTTGCCTGTTGTACATTTTGTTCATACTACCTCCATTTTTAACAGCCCCACTATCCCCCCCCCCATCACCCCCTTCTATTTCTTATAAGGCCTAGGGGTTTCACCCGAGCGACCACCGAGTCGACTGATCACCGCCTCCCTCTCTCTCGAGGTCTTCCTATTGCCGGACCCCTTTTGATAAACTATTCATCTTCATTTTCCATCTCCGACCTCCGTTCACATTTTCTACGCCCCCATGCGCATCTCGCTATTCCCCGACTCGCTGCCGCACCGCTTCATTTCCTGCTTTGCAAGCAGCCAAGTTCAAAATAGTGGCACAGGCTTATCGGCGGGTCTTACTCGACGGATAACGGACGAGGACCGCATTCATGTGTTGTTTCCTTGGATACGGTCCTTCTCGTGCGCCGGCGCGCTCGATGGCATCTCATTGTGAGCCATGTGCAACTTACGGTCAGGTAGCTGGTTTCTGAAGTCGGCCAGTCGCTTTTCTTTTCCTCCTTCCTCCGCAAAACCGCCCCTCGATGTACCGGTACGCAATTCCGATTTTTCCATAAATCATTCATCGGTGTTTGTGGGTTCAGATAACGAAGATCAGATTAGCCATTTTCTCCTTTTCAGTCTCCCACTAGTTGGTTTTGATGACGATTTTGGGGTTCTTCGGTTGATTTGTTCCGTTCCTGACTTGAGCCTGATGTGTTTGTTTATGGATGCGGAAACTTGCTGCCACTTCCTGTCTTGCGTGTAGTCGAAGATGTCAAGAAGACTTTCCCCACTGTTACCGGCGATCCTAGTACTCCTACCTGCTTTTACGCATCTCACAAACCTCCTCCCCTTCCACTGGAAACGAAACGACGCCCCCTCCTTCACATCTAGCTTATGCTACGTATGAGTTTTATCCGTCCCTGCGATCGATGCTCACTTTGTCAAATCCGTTTACAACATTTTTTTTTTGAATGTTGATGCTTGCGTTAACTTTCAGAGGGAAATGCATCCGCTTTTCTTTTCCTATTTTCCTACCATCACCTACGAACACCCCCACTACCTTTTCCTCCCCATATCTATACATGAATTTTGAAAAGATCTATCCACGGGCACTACGACGATTCGATTGCTATTTTTTCAGTTAGATAGTACTTATCGATTTTGTAGTTTTACGACCAATTTAATGAAATTGTGGATTTTCTGGAATGATTTGGCTCTATTAAGTTTCTGACGTTAACTGAAAATGATGTTGACCAGGAAGGAATGCTAGTCAAAAAGCCTGTTCGTCCGTCCATCGCGCTTTCTTGTCAAAGTGGTTGGTTTACTCGGTTACGGAAAGAAGGTCTCCAGAATGTCTTATTCGGATAAATTGAACTATTTAGAGCAAGTACGTGATGGAAAGTCTGCTCAGGTCTGATTATTATTTCACTTTGAACAAAAAAACCGGGGAAGATGACTCTGCGATTGGATAGATCGACAGCGACATTGACAGCCAACATCGACGTCGACCGCAGGAGATTCAATTCAGCCAACCTCATGGGAATGGGCCCGGGCCAATACATTTGATACTTGGATGCCTTCTCTCATAAGTAAGTAAGTACGTTTACCACTTCCATTCCTTCATTTCAAGGGTGAAACGATTTCGGCAGGCTTCAAAAAAAAAAAGATTCGTTCTAATGTTTTGAGTAAACAACATTCATGGGATGTAAAAGCACACGTGTATCACAGATCAGAAACGCGTCCGTAAAATTCTATGTAAAAGAAAGAAAAAGCAGGAATAGCATGCGCGGGGCGGAGGATGATAGTAAACGTAATCGGCCAACAGCTCGAAAATGGTACCTCGGAAGGGGGGGGCGCCGGCGAACCCAAATAGAGAAGTGGATAATCCGGAACTTGGAAAGACGGGACTTTGAAAGGAACGAGGTTAATTGCGTGGTTGGATATTTACAACATCGTGGCGTTTTCTACCGTATATTTTCAGCAAATTTCAGGGTTCAGGGTTCAGGGAGAGGTGGAGGTGGAAGTTGAAACCGAACTCTTCTCATTTCTAAACTCGTGTGCCGGAATCTCCTTGGGAAAGAAAAACCCCTTCCTGCCTCGCCTGTCGATCTCAAATTTGCATATCTGTTGATGCCTCGTTGTAGGCTTAGCTGTGGTTTTGGAGTTGACCCTGATTTTGCGTTTGCATGAGATCTTCCTGAGCCTGAGCCTCTGTATCGAAAGCCTCTTTCATTCGAGCCAAGGCACTCAAAATTCCCTTCCACGCATCCCTTTCGGCCCTTCCTTCCTGAAGACCTCGGTTATTATGCATCGCATCCTCGTTGGACTCTTCAGTGGGAAGCTGTACTCCGAGGGATGGTGGAAGGAACCCTGGCGGAGGGGCATTTATAGCTGAAGGTGCGATTCGAGAGTGTCGGATGTGGGCTAATGAAGAGCGTATTGCAAGTTGGATTGACTGAATTTGCCGAAAGAAAAAATTCGGAACAAGGCTCGGATTTGGTGAAGCGCGACTCACATCGAGACGTTCAAAGTATTCACTGACTTCTAAAACGAACTGCTCAGACCTTTCTTCTCCTTGCGGAAGGTTATCATTGGGACCGTCAGTTTGAGGTAATGTAAGTAACGAGATCGAGGAAGCGGCCAGGGAAAGTAAACGACTGATATCCTGATTTTTTCGCTTCAGTTCTAACTGAAGAGACGCTCATATTCTTCAGAACTGACCTTCTCAACTTCGCCTAGGGAATAAATTTGACGTGCTGTGCGACTTGTTGTCCAGATAGGGTCAATGTCACGGCCATTATGTGGTCCGTTCTGTTGAAGTTGTTGAGGTGCAGAGTCAAGACCGGGTTCCATAATTTCCGCGTCTGACTGGCTGACCATGGCTTTATTAGCTAGTATTTTTTTCTTCTCTGATATTCCTACAATAACTCTGAAAGATACAGACTACGAGAAATTTTCACTAAACACTAGGGCCACAACTTACGGACCCCTTTCGCAGCCTGATTAGACGCTCTCACTTTGGCAGCCTGTAGCTCATTTCCAAAGGCCGCTTTGTTCGATTTCTTCTCAGCTCTTCTGGCGGCTTGCTGAGCCTTCACTGCAGCCTTTCTTGCCTTCTTATCTTCGACTGTTTCATTTCGTGAACGGGTTATTGTTTGTCGACCTGAAAGTAGTAGTAGTTAAGCCTTGGAGCTAGAGGTTAGAGTGATGATAACCCACCCGTTGAATCGTCATAGTCCGAGTCATCAGAATCATGATCGTATGCACTCGGTTTCGTTTTTTGGGATGCTGAACGTTTGTTCGAAAGATCTTCGGATATATTGGGTAAACCAGTTTTCGGATCGAGCTGGATTTTCGGAACAGGCTTGAAGTTCCGTGCACGAATGAGCCTGGGATGATTTTCGAGGTTCGAATAGGTAGCTGAAACCGAAGCTAGAGGTGAGGTAAAAGGTAAAGGTGCGATAATGAGTAGGGCTCACTGAGAATCGTTTCACAGTCCCACTTGTCCTCTTTCTCTTCTGCCCCCGCCCAAACGCCATCTGCCACCTCTTCATCACTTTCTCCTGTACTTTCTCGTACACGTTGATCCTGACCCATGGCCCGTCTCAATGTATCAAGCTTTTCAGCGCCTGTATCCCCTTCTAGTTTGGGCTTCATTTTCCTTCCCAAAAATTCATAGTTGTTGAGGAATTGATCGACCATGGAGGTAAAGTCCTCCCGAGAAGTAATAAGTTGGGGAGTCTCGTCATCGTCATCGTCGGAAGGCGGAACATCGTCATCGTCCTCGTATTCTTTGAGCATTACCTGGTTTGCGTTAGCGTGCGATGCAGTTACTTCGATTTAACCCCCGCACCTGATCGAAACGTTCGTCCAAAGTCTGCAAGGCGTCATTACGATACATGCTGGAACTGCTCATACTATAGCCAGAAGCATCGCTTGTGCCTTTTCGTCTGCGTTTTTTATCACCAATCACGGATCTCGCAGGTAAACCTGAGATTGTATCTCCACCCTCTGAGGCGAAATCGTCTTCGTCATCGCTCGTCGATGCTGGTGGGGTTATTTTTTTGAATTGTGAAAAATGTTCCTCCCACGTTGAAGGCTCAGCTTCCTCAGTCCCCCCTTCTACGGTCTCGCCATCGGGTATACCTTCCTCCCTGAATTCAAATTCTACTTCATCATCACTGCCTCTCTCTCCCTCCTTCACTAGATCCTGGAAGAAGTCATCTTTCGTGCCATCATCGACGAAAGCATCATCTTCCAACGCCTCCAATACCTGTCGTAAGTGTGGGTCCATATCAGGGTGAAAACCTGATATGCTTTCGGGTATAGACTGCTGGGTTTCATACGTTCGAGGGAGTTCAGATGTCGATGGGAGGACATCTGCGGGTAGAGGGGAATCGCGCAAAGTCATCCCGCCAGTTTTTCTCCCTTCCTGCTTCTTCGTGTCACGCTCGATCAGTATAGTCTCTACACCTTCCTCCTCTAATCCAACTGGTCGTAGATGTTGCATGTAATCGTACTCCGTGTCATCGTAGTAAACACCGTAGAGAGCCGCTTCTCCTACGCGAGCTTCAGTGTCGTGTGCAATTTCTGCTTGTGATAGAGAAGATTCTAGGTCAGCTCGACTTTTTCCCTGTAAATATCATCCCGTTAAGACTGATAACCATTGTGTAATATTTAGTGAAAAGATACCTTCTCATTGTCTCGTACAATTTCCTTGAAGACATGTGTACTGGCATCTGGATCGTAATAGAGAGGATCCCTTAGGGATCTATGAACGAGTTGAAAGTGTTTCGTTCCCGGTTGGCGAAATATAGATTTTGAAGGCATCGAGTGGCACGAAGAAAAAAGTTTTACGTTGCCGAGAGTCGTGACCAATGATCAAAGCGTTTGCTTACATAATACACTTCGTTTACCACCCTCATCGTCGACAACAGTCATACTTGTCTGCCAATACTTCAACAGCTTTCTCGTCCCCTCACCCGTCGTTATCACCTGAAATTGGAATTTAGTCTTCAAATCTCAAAACTGGCAGTCCTGAACGAAGATTCATAACGAAACGGCCCCATAGGGCACGAAATCATGGATAATCGCAATAACCTGCAACGCGAGAGTATCCGTCGAGGCTTCTCCATATACGTCCTTCTTTTTTCTCTAAAGTGCTCACTATATATTCTGACATGACTTTGGATATCTACTAGTCATCAAAAAGTGGTCTTGGAGATTGATTTTGCGGGTAGTTTATGGGTACGAGTTATTGACTTGAGAAGGCTCAACATGGATTAATTGCACCATAATGATACAGGGGTATACAGAGATAACAATCGTTCCGACCAATGGTGATTTGAGAACGATTCATTTGCATTGTCGTCAATCTAGTGCGTAATTTGAGCCAGTATTCCCTAGGTTTCTCTCCTCACAAGTTCATGGCTTCCGAAACGACTTGTAGCCATTCACTCAGTCCACGTTGCATCCCACGAAGCCGAATTTGTTCACGCTGATCCCCTTACGAATATCACTGTTGGTCCTGCGAATGACCCTCCCGACATCCATCGTCATCCAGAACTCAAACGCAAGGTTTACTCTGCATTGCAGGAAGGCGATGAGGGAGAATTGTCGATAGCTATTCCCAAGGAGGTGTCTTTGAAGGCTACCGGAACGTTTGGAACTGCGCACAGCGAATGTGAGCACCCTCGAGAACTCTCACTAGAAATTACCCTAACATTGACACATGTACAGATGCCACTCCAGAGCCCCAAACGCCTGGCCCGCAATCCCAAACTAGTCATGTTGTAACAGAATTCTCGCCAATAGTAGTG
The DNA here is from genome assembly GCA_014904975.1 of Marasmius fiardii PR-910. NCBI lineage: Eukaryota > Fungi > Basidiomycota > Agaricomycetes > Agaricales > Marasmiaceae > Marasmius > Marasmius fiardii. The sequence goes on from MU127785.1 coordinate 2,167,017, forward strand.
AAAATTGCTTACAGTCTGCGTAATCCTGTTGATGGACTTCAATTCGTGTCCGCCACAGAAACCCAGCCCTATGTGAGTCTGAATGTCTATTTTTTGCCATATACCTCACTAACCCCCCATTTTATGAAGCGCGTTCCCCATGTCTATACTACACCAACTTGTCCTGATGCTGCCCGTTGTTGGGTCCCATGCGTGGACAGCTTATGGGAGAAGTGTACTTGGGAATTTGAATTTGTCGTCCCTCGTTACCTGCAAGAACGGGACAGTGACGAAGATGATCCCAGTGATCTCAGTCCCACGGTCGTTGTCTGTAGTGGTGAACTAGTGGAACAGGTAACTTTATAATAGCCAAGAATACGGCTCGAAGTTAACTAAACGTTTCCTAGGTCGCACATCCCTATAATTCGAACAAAACCATATTCCTCTTCTCGCAAGCCGTCTTGACTTCTGTGCAACACGTTGCTTTTGCAGCTGGACCATTCCATCTCCATCAAATTCCTCCCGATATCAATGCTGATGATGCACCTGCTGGGACGTCACAGCCCCTCATATACGCCTTCTGTTTACCAGGACAAGAAACCATGTTGCCTGCCTCGACTAGTACTCTTCGCTCCGCTATGAGCTTTTACACCACGGAGTTTGGATCATACCCGTTCGGCTCATATAAGGTCGTCTTTGTGGAGGAACTTCCAACACAACGTTTTGACAGTGCAACTCTGGTGCTTGTCTCCGTGGATCTTCTTCATGGAGATGATGCTATCGAACTTGCAATAGAAACACGTCAGAACTTGAGCCATGCACTTGCTTGCCAATGGTCCGGTATCAATATTCAGCCAAAAAGCTGGTCAGATCTATGGCTTGTCAATGGTTTGTCCGGGTATATCTCTGGGTTGTTTTTGCGAAAGCTGTTTGGGAACAACGAATACCGCTTTCGGCTCAAGAGGGATATGCAACGTGTCTTAGAGTGGGATAATGGTGGAATGCCCCCGATATGCCAACCACAACACTATGACCCGCCGGATTCTAGTGTACTTCCTTTCATCAACGTCAAGGCGCCATTGGTCCTACATATACTAGACAGGCGGTTAGGGAAATCCGGAACCTCGCTCGGTCTGAGTCGTGTACTTCCCAAACTGTTCCTCTCGGCCATCAGTGGAGAGATGCAGAACAATTGCTTGTCAACGCATAGCTTCCTCAGGATGTGTAGGAAAGTGAGCGGAGTCGATCCGAGAAGTTTTGCGGAACAGTGGATATACGGCAGTGGATGTCCTTCTTTCGGTATTTCCGCCTCTTTCAACCGAAAGAAGATGGCAGTGGAAATCACCATGCGACAGGAGTCTCCGGCTTACCTTGTTCATGAACATAACGAAGTTGCCAAGGTTTTGATGAAACCTGTACAATTTTTCGAGGTGAGAACTTTTTCAATCTTTTGAGGTTGATTGTTGACATTTAGAGATTAGGGTACTATGACCATTCGAATACACGAAGCTGACGGGACTCCGTATGAACACGTCCTCGATATTAGAACTCCCTTCAAGAGGTACGACGTACCGTTTAATACCAAGTATAAGCGTGTTCGCCGGAATACTAAGCGGTATCTCGCACGTCAAGCTGCAGCACAAGCAGCGGCCGAAGGTGATACCGAAGCAGCTGAAGCGATGGGAATGGTGGACATGGGGTTCGGTCTGGAGGTTTGGGAGAAAGAGCAAGAACGAGAGAATTGGAAAGTTGCAGATTGGACCGAAGAAGATGAAGCTGTGATGAGCGGTGCGACCTACGAGTGGATTCGTATGGACGCAGATTTCGAGTGGATAGCCAACGTGAAGTTTGAACAGCCGGATTTCATGTGGGTGTCTCAGTTGCAGAGGGATAGAGATGTCGTTGCTCAGCTTGAGGTACGTGTGATGTTGAATGTTTTGCGTAGAATGTCGCTAAATGCATGCATGATAGGCTGTACACGCTTTAGCGCGTCAGCCTACAGCCATTGTATCGAGTACATTGACGAAGACTGTTCTCGTTTCAAATTATCACTATCGAATACGAGTTGAAGCAGCGCTTGCTCTGGTTAATGTGTGTATGCGCCTCACTCTGACCGATTTCCATCCTCAACTACTTTTTAGTGCGCAATCCGGCGGTTGGACTTCCTTGGCTTATTCCACCTGTTCAAGCTGTTCTTGCGATACTGTTATGACCCAGAGGACCCCAATCAGGACCTATTCTCGCACACCTACGTCCCAAAACCGAATGATTTCTCAGATATGTCGGAATACTTCGTAAGAAAGGTAAAAATCTAATCTCGAGCGAGGAGTTCCATTCCTCATCGTGGCCCTTGTAGAGTCTTGTTACGGCAATCTCCAGGATACGCTTTGAAAATGGGAAATCACCCTCGGTTGTACGGCAGTTCTTCATAGACCAGCTACGGTATAACGACAATACTGCGAATCCAGTAGGTTTTCTACCTCGCTCGGATTGGTGACAGTTCACTGAGTATCCGATAGTACTCAGACGCGTTCTATATCTGCACCATTATTTCTGCAGCTTCGTCAGCTTCCCTTTCCACAGCGGCGCCCGAACGTGGTGAACTACTACCTACGGAAGTTCGCACTGAACACAATGCCGAAGACCAGGAACTGTTGAAGTTAACTCTGGCAGAGATAGACCGATATCGAAGCATGGATAGGCTGATCCCTTCGATTCACAATATAGTTACTGTGGCAGCACTGGAGGTACTCAAAACCCATCTGTGCAACCTGATTCCCTTTCAACTGACCTTTCGTTTAGTTCTACATGGTTCTTGGCGTAGCTGCTCTGATACCTAATAGTTTGAGAGTCTTCTTTCCGCTTACTAGGTTTGTATCAATCATTGTAGGTTATGCCTCTGGTCTCTGAAATTTTTCTCAGGGAAGGGAATTACGTACCTGTTCGACTGGCCGCCTTCGATGGCTTATTCCTTACGAAGTGGTACACTCCTCCTATCATGCGATACGTCCTCTCCATTATTGCCAACGATCCCTCTCGAATTGTACGCCGAACCGTTGCCAGGAACGCGTGTCAAAGTTTGGCTCTTCTTGTACAGATGGGAGAGATGAAATCAACTTCGAAAGACCCAGAGTCATTACTTATCGAAGAGGATGGATCTCATCCAGAGAGGTTAAAAGAGTCCAAGAAGACAGAGTTGGATGCTATGATCAAGGTGTTACGGAAAGACAGGGAAGTTGGCAAGAATGAGGTCCTTAGGGAGTTCATCATGCCCATTGCGTTGTAGGTTTGTCCTTGTATGCGCTCAGATCCTTTCTGATTTTGTCTCTAGGGCACCCGATGTGGACTTTGAAGTCCGCTGGTGTGTTTTGAAACTCGCCGACTTACTCATCCGACCCGTCGAGGAAACGCCCCCGACGATCCGACTCCACATTCCTCCTACCCCAGTTATCGAAACTGCTCCTCCATTACCGTCAACCAAAATTGCAGTCAAGCCACCTAAACCCGCAATCAAAGCTGGGGCTCCCTTGACAAAAGGCTCTCTTCCTATCACCGTCCCTCCGAAATTGAAAATTTCCAACACCCCCACTAGTACTCCACGCGTGTCCTTGTCTGTGAACAACACACCCAAGTCTGGTCAACGTCCACTTCCTGTAGTTGAGCCAGTGCATGCCGTGTCCGGAGCGACATCGAAAGGAAAACCTAAGGGTCGGCCACCAAAAGCAGCAAGCGGAAGCGATCGACCCGCCCATACGCCGAAAGCTCAGAAGGGAGGAATGGACATCGTGGATCTTCGAGTGTGCCGGAGTGCCTTGAAGAAGCTAAAGGCGCATAAACATGCCCGTTGGTTTCTTCAACCCGTTGATCCGATACGTGATCAAGCGCCTAAGTAAGTTATCTATCGAACACATCATCGACACATCCCCTCACCTGTATCCCCAGTTACTTCGACATTATCAAAAAGCCTATGGACCTGTCAACATTAGGAGCGCAACTGGAGGCCGGGAAATACAAGGATCGTTTCGCTTTCGAGTCAGATTTCAAGCTCATGGTAGAAAACGCGAAAACTTACAACATGGTTGGAAGCCATGTGCACAACGAAGCTATCAATTTCGAAACGTATTTCGAAAAACGTACGTGATGCTTTTCCCTTAGGTCTACTTAACTGAGAATTTATCCTTCCCGTAGAATGGACTATCATCAACAAGACCATCGAGTCAAGGAACGCTGCGGCCCCTCCCCCGCCACTTCCAGCTAAGCCTCCGAAAGTATTACCACCCGTTCCGAAGGCTAGGTTTTCTCCAGCTTCTACCGCGAGAGCCCCGTCTGCTCCTGCACCGCCCCCTCGGCCAATCATCAAACTCAAAGTCGGAGGTACGAGCCAACCTCCAGCACAAACACCCCCGCCGCCTAAGCCATCGAAGCCTCGGATAAAGAAGACAAAAGAGGTTGCCGAGAAGGTGTCTTCACCTATCCCGGATGTTGATGCACCGCCACCTCCATATGTGGATGATGGTTCCCACGATCTCTACCAAGAGGTTCTAGCTATCGAGGAGGAAAAGAGCCGGCAACGTGCAACGCAGGACAAGATTGTTGTGAATGGTAGTTCAAGCAAACGTAAGAGAGCAGAGACTGCCACTGATGAAGACGAGATCCTCGAGCTAGCTACTCCGTCGAAGAAAGATAAACTTCATCACTCCAATTCCTCCCAACGCCCTATTGTCCCGACGCCAAAGACGTCATCTGCACCTCCGAAGCCCCGAAAAGAGTCTACACCTGCTGCACGTACTCCTCCTGTTGATCTGCCACGACCATCGATTAAAGGGAAGGAGAGAGAGGTTACGCCAATAAATAGTGGTGCATCCACTTCGAGATCCAAGAACTCGCCCGCGGTCAAAGCCTCCCCCATCAATGAGAAGAAGTGCAAAGATCTTCTGAAGACCTTACTCAAAGTCGAGGGGGCGGCCATATTTGCTCGTCCTGTTGACCCTATAGCTGATGGGTGTCCAACGTGCGTTCTTTACAATTTGCTTCATTTGCGATTAATAACTTCACTTAAAACAATATAGTTATCTTGAGGAGATCAAGCAACCAATGGACTTCGGTACAATGTTGTCTAATCTTTCTAGTGGCCATTACACCGCTCTGCAGCAATTCCGACAGGATGTCGAGCTTGTTTTTAGTAATTGCCGACAGTTCAACCCGCCTGGCACATTCCCCATTCTCGTTGCCGACAATGTCGAAAAGGCCTTTAAAAAAGAATGGCCAAAGGTCGCAGAACGCAAACTTCCGTACGCGGAGAAGCGTGCTTTACAGGGAATCATGACTACTATAGTCAAGGAGCCAATGTGCGTACCTCTCAATGGTAATATCCGGACATACTTTCTCACAAGAATACGTATAGTTCATGGGTTTTCCGAGAACCTGTCGATCCAGAACTGTTGGGGATCCCCACCTATTTCGACGTTATTCCGCGTAAAAATGCCCGCGATCTTTCAACCATCAGAACAAAGCTAGACTCGGACATATATGAGACAGTCGAGGCGTTCGAGGCGGATATTGACCTGATGATCCAGAATGCAATTACTTTCAATGGTACTGACTCAGAGGTTGGACAAGTGGCAGTAAATTTGGCCGATCGATTCAAGGCTTTACTATCAAATTGGAGGTCGGGAGGCACGAAGAAGAGAAAGGAGGGGGAGAAGCCTATCGGCCAGCCTTCCAAGAAGATTAAATTAACCTGATTGTACAGTAGTTACTCCGGCAGACAGCGTATTTTACAAGGGTATGGTATGTAATGGGTGGTAATCATCGTAAAACGGATACACACGAAGAAAGTATGCAGTTGCGATGTGACCAAGAAAAGAAAAAAAATCAGTCATTACCAATCCGGCCAGAGCTCAGCCAAGCTGTTGGGGTCCTCCTCTGGGGTATCCTTTTGCTTCATCCATCGATCGGGAACCTTGAAGGAGTGTCAAGGACTAAAACGAGGGTTATCGAGAAGACACTTACCAAAGGAAAATAACGTTCCATCGCGCTAATAAACCTTTGCCTGTACTGTTTTGGACTTATGATCGTAGGTTCTCCCCTACCGGCGCCCATAAAAGCAGACTCTTTGACCCAGCTTTCTAGTTTTTTGTCCCAAGTGTAAGTCCGAATGAAGTCTGGGAGCACTCAGTCGATCACCCAAAACTCAAGAAAATTCACAAATGAACGTACCAACGATGCCAACCACCAGTTCGTTGTTTTGGCTGTCAACCTTAAATCATCCATATCATCAGTCACGATTGATCTCAACGAACAGGCTTACTCACTCCGCAAACTAACGAATAGTCCATGACATTAATCTCAGCGAGAAACTTGCTGTCGTTGTACAATGCACCTCGCAGTATTCGCTTCGAGTGCTCGCGTAGGTAAAACGGCGATAGATGGGCAGCTGTTTTTCAATATTCAGTACAAAGCCAAGTAACGACTGCCGAAGGACTCACTTTGAACTAAATTTTCATCCAACAGCACCTCATTCTCCCTCCCCGTAGATTGAACATGTCTATTACGAGTAGAACCTTTTAGATCGTATATCTGCACCTCCGTTAGCAGGTGGAGAAAGTTCGATACCATCGACATCACCTTGGAGAACCGTCGATCGTAGAAGAGATTTTCCATGACCAGCAGGTTCATTTGCGTTGATTTCGCTCTTCCAGGACCACGTTCGTGTTCGGCCTTCTTGAATGTCAGTTTGTAACACCCGAAGACTTTGGCGAGCAATGTCGGTCGCTGCTATTACATAAGCACTTCGGTGACGGTGGACGGCAAAAAATGTCTCACGTTGGAGGAAACGGAAGATGACATGTAGTCGAAATACGCAGGGGCAAACATTTCCATTGCCTGCAATTCAGGCTTTGAAAGCTCTTTGGCAATGAAACGGTCATCTAACGAGTCATTGAGAATGACGGACGGTATTGATTGAAATAGCACTAAGCTCACCTCCCGTTTTCAAGAACGCGGAGCCCGACTTTCCACCGCTGGCATTCCATTTGACGCACCTCGAGAGCGACTCTATCATACTGCGCTCGCAGTCATAGGTACGGCGGAGTGCGTCGAATTGCTCGGGATAAAGGACAGTGCAGCTGATGGTTAAGCCGCCACTTTCGAAGGCTGAACGGAATGTTAGGACTCTTTCATTCTCATTTCACAAGTGATTTCAGGTGCTCACTTATGGCCCATGGTAGTTTGGAGGAAGGCACTTTCAGATCCTCGGTGGGGTTAGCTGCCTCGGCGGGATCGACATTGACTACGCCCCATGTTGAAGTTGATTCTGCGACTGAACGGTCATCAGGCATAAAAGCTTCTCCTTCTGTTAGACGTGCTTCGCGCGCTGTACGTTTCTCAGCACGAGATCTCGCCAACATGTCACGATACTGAGGGGAGCTATTGTGAGCGGGATAGTCAGCGTGCCGTTTATCTCAAGGTATGAACCACCTACTTCAGTGCCATAGCTATGATCGAGGTAGGTTCGTCGGTACGAACCACCATAGAGGAGTCGCGAAAAATGTGCTCCGGGTCAATCATTAGATCATCAGTCTCGAGTGAGTTACGGGAACTTGGGGGAGGCTGCAGCCAAAAACCAGATAATGCCTTCAATATCGAGTGGCGTTCTGTGCCCGTAGGAAGTTCAACATCAGATTGCTCGGCTTTGGAAGGTCCCAAACGCGGAGAAGGGGGCAGTTGTAAGGGTGGGGGAGGTGTAGACGGAACGCCGACAATCTCGGGAGGTACAGGGATCGCTTCGCGCGTTATATCAGACTTGTGAAGCTCGGGGGGAGGGTCTACTGTAGCCTCAATAGCGGGAGATTCGGATGGACCCACAACTTCGTTATTCTCCACCTCTTTGACTAACTCTGGGACTGTCCTGCGTTCCTCGTCCCCACCTTCGTCATCGGCTTCACTTGAAGAATTTGACGACTCGCTCTCGTCCATGATCGCGTCTTTGACGCTGTCGAGGATCTCGACTTTGGCTTTAGCAGAGCCGACAGGTCGGGCGCGTCGTCCTCTGATGACATTGTACCGGCTTTTGGACCTCTCAGCATCGCGTCCAAGCCTTTCAAAATGCTTAGCAATGTTCGACACTTTTCCAGCGGTACCTGTGGGAGGACGTCGAAAGGCGGATCTAGAGGCCGGGGTGACAGGAGCTCGAGCTGGCGTTCTATCGCCCGTTCGGGAGGGAATTCGGGCCTTTGGTATCTTTGCCGTAACCTTGGAATTGGGAGGAGAAGATGGCCGACTTGGTCGTTTCTCTTTTCCTTTACTGTTAGAGGTTTTCTTTTCAGGCGATGGTCGTCGAGAAGAGTTGCAGGAGTCCCCAAGAGTGGTTCGGATAGAAGGTCCCGCCATACGGCTGTTATTAGCTGCTTGTCCGAGGGAGCGGCGGGAATGTGTTAAGTAACGTGGAGCAATACTCGCCGCGTAACCTTGCTCGAAGTCTGATGTCGACCCTCTCTGTACAATAGCACGATGATGTTTTATCTTGTTTCGAGGAGCTTGGCGGAGTTGTACGGGCGATGAATACTCTTGTTCGCTCTCGGACATGACGAGATGTGGAGGGAAAGCCGTCCTTGCAAGCTCCTGAACACCTTGTGCTGGAAGGAAATCTTGATACTTTTTCACGAGCTCGGCGACACTAGGCTGATTCGTGGCACGACGTGGAAGTCTTGATGGACGAGCAGTGGACTGTATGGGGAAAGGATCTGTTCGGGGGGGCTCTTCTTGTGGTACTGCTTCAATCGTCGAATCGGAATCTCCGTCCGATTTTGATTCCTTCTCAGTCGGTTCTGATTCCCTTCTGGGATATCGCATCTCTTCGGGACTATCGGTTGGTGGTTTCTCTGTTATGGGTTCTGGCTCCGGGCGCTTAACTTCCGAGTCAGGTTCCGGTTCGGAGGCATCCGATGCCGAAGACATGAACGAATCTCCCGTGACTCTCCGCATATTGCTGATGGGTCCCTCTTCTGCTTCAGAAACGCTAGATGACGGAAGATGGAATTGATCAAATGGCATTTCGTATCGCCTTGGCCACATTGACCGTACAGACCCAAAAGCGGACATTCGTTTGCTGTTTCTATCGAGCAACTTGGGTTTAGGAAGTCTATCAAAGTCCTGCTGCCATCCTACGATCTTGTCCTGTCGGTAAGATCTAACCTGGTTCAAAGCCAATATGTCAGTGGGTGACGACTCTTTATATATCTGGTTGATGAGCTTGTCAACGTCTACTCTCTCTGCCTCCGCACGGACAATCAAAGCGTTGATTGACGACAACAGTGCAGCATCGTGTTCTTCATCCCCAGTAGCAGCGTCGATACTGATCAGCTTGAGATCGTCAACTAGGCCACTATACCACTGAAGGTTCCGCTCCCGAAGACGCCTATAATCATAATTCTTCATCTCCAATTGTACCTCAGGACGGATACGAATCCGGAACGGAGGATACACCACCTCGTGTAAAGTGATACCATCTGTCTGGAAGCGGACTGTCATGCCTTTAGAAGCGAAATATCGAATATGGTGCGTATAAATATTGTGCTGGCAACCAGCCCCTTGAACCAGCTTAACGTCCGCAGGATAAAAGTGAAGCTCCAAGAACTTGGCAAACGAGTACCTCTGCATCTCTTCGGAAACCGGAATGAACGGGGTGGCAGATCCACACAAACGACACGCACTCCAAGTCGTTATCAAATCTGGAGCAGGGAAAGGAAGCGCACGGCCAATAATTTGACCATCCCATTGTTCAACTGCGACGAACAACCTAGCCTCGTTATGGACATAGACTTTACAGTGACGGGCGAGCGGTTGGTCGCAACCCTTGCCTGTACAAACGGCTTTGGGATCAAGAAAATTGGTAAGCGTGTCGGAGACAGACTTCTCGATGTACTGCCCTAACGTACAATCGTTCTCCCCATAGAAGGTGAAATAGTTCAGGCGGGGAGGGAAGCAGGCTTGATGTTCTCCAAAGCCTGCTGTAGGAACCGTATACTCCAGCACGCTGAGGCACTGGTATTTCTCTACAACGAAATCGTCCGCATCCTTTCGCAAGTACCATTCCCATATCCGTCTAAATTCCTCGTGCCTCCATTTGACGAGCCCATAATTGCTCTCCAACGAGATATCTTCTGCGGTCTTGAGAATAACTGGTTCCTCCGGACTCCTAATGATGGGACTCCCGTACACCTGGGGAGTTGTCACTGCGCTCGAGAGATCATTCGGCATTGAGAAATAACTATTCATTTCCTCCATCCTGTAGGGAGTGGGTGGAAGGGAAGGGGTATTTGGAAAGGTGACCTGAGGAAGAGCCTCAATCTGCGCTTTGATATCCTGACTATCCTCGACTCCAATTGCAGGTATTAACGAATCACTTTCTGGTTCTTCCGCCGTTATCGTCAGCTGGGAGGCGCTAGTTATCGTGTCGTCACGCGTATGTTTCGACGCCCGCTCTTCCCGACTGACAATCTCGTCCTCCCATGCCCGCTTGGCAGCGATCAATTCTCCATCTAGTTCTTTCATTCGCATGATGGGGTAGGGAGGGGGGAACCGTAAAGTCGCTGATACGGATATGAATGTACGAAGATATGGTTCCAGCGACTGATCTATACGTTTGGAAAGCTTTACATATCGTGCTTCTTCATCAGGCAAATCATCCTCAACAAAATCATCAGACACTATCGACTGAGCACGAAGAGCCATCACCGCCGGAGGTGGATTCTCCGAGTAAGCAGCCGCGAGAGAAGGAGTAGAGAGACTTGATGGATATGTAGGGACGCCAGTGGAGATAGTGAGTCGGCCTGGAGTGACAGGGATGGCATCGGCGTTGAATGAAGGTAATGTGATGACGGAATCCTTCCACAGATGTGTTTCCAGTTTCAAGTTCCTAACTATGAAAGTTAGGAAACGCGTAACCTTCTTGATCCTCCGCAACGTTTCAATATTCTCTCCTCGAAGAATGATAGTACACCCCATATCACGGCTGCACCCTTCAAACCTCATAAAAGTCTTTCGCCGACCTGGGATGAGAGGATGATCGAACGTCTGGACACGGAACCGCGCACAGTGTCCGAGTCGCGGTTCCAAGGCCAACTTATCCATTGACGAAAAAACATCCGCTTGAGTCATCCTAGCGATTAGCTGAATAGCCGAGGGTCGTACTGTCCGAGCAACAGCAATATTATAGTTCAACAACGATTCTAAAGCAATCCTCGACACCGATTTCTCCACTAGAATGACATGGGGTCTTAGAGCAGCTATTCGCGCCGCCAAATTGCCCAAATACTCTTTCTCTTGTCGCACAATCTGGCCAAAGTGCATATACTGCCCTTCGACTCTGGAGAATTCGAGGGGAAAAGTGACAAGCATCACGCGAGGATTTCGTTGTGACCGAGACATCTGCTTGTGCGCGACATTCTTTGTGATAACAGCTCCATCGACATATTCGGAATCTTGAGGTGTCCCTCCAGGAACCTTTTTGATCTTCACGTAACGACGGACATCCATATCCTCTCCTTGGCGATGAGGAAGTGATGTGAAAGTTAGCTCGCGCGCGATGCGAAGAGCGAGCCTGAGCAATGTATCCTCCCATTCCTTCATGTTGGGAATTTTTTCGCTGGTCAACATCTGCCTCAACATGACCTTCAGATGGAGCATGGACGTAAGATTCAACTCCTGAGCATAGCTACGGAAGTCTAGTGAGACGTTGGTCCAAACGAAAGTAGTCAATACGCTTACGCAGTACTCTCTCGACGTGTCCGCCATCCTGGCTCGCCGGATATAATGTTGTCTAGCCTGCTCTGAACGCGACTGCGAATAAAGGGTGTGGCATCATCCAAGTCGACGCCTGCGTAGGAGTTAAAACGCGACCTGATTTCACCTGGAGGCCGTGCATTATCTGGCCCATGTTCAGGTGACCCTGTAGGAAACTGGATAGAACTCAGCCCTTCTCCTTTACCAGGTTTCTTAGTGGGCAAATCAACAGGTGATTTAGAGCCAGGTCCATTGGGAGAATCGTCAGCAAATGGGCTGGGAAGGTTTGTGATATCCTTCTCGTCGTCCGACAGAGCTCTGCGGAAAGGTGCGGGATTTTCAACTTCATGTTCCCAGACAGGTTCGTGTCGATCTTGGAGAAAATTGAAGGGTGTATGAGGTCTGGAAAAGCCGCTGTCCTCAGAGCCAGAAATTGGCCGTTTGGTCTCCGCAATCGAATAAAGATTGAAGGGTTCGTCTCGGCCAAACAGTTGAGAAGCGGCAAATGGAGATTGTGGAAGATGCCCGAGGGAATCTGGACCAAATTGGTGGGCGGGAAAGTTCACCGAGGAGACAACCGATCGGCGGTCGTCTTCATCTTCATCGTCTACTTTCGCAAGCTTCTCGACACATAAATTGCAGACACGAACCATCCCTTCGTGTCCAAAACGAGAACCTTTGATGATATTAGATGCACAGCGTGAACAAAATATCTGTCCTGGATGAACTTTAGTAAAACGTTTCTGAGTAAAGGAAGATAATACCGCATATGCGACAGTGATGTTTTCGTCTCCAAGTCGTAAATACACTCTTACAATCGTAACATTCTCTACAGTTTTCATCGTCCATCCAATAATCGCGAGAAAGGCCTGGATTAGGAGGGCAGCATAAACAGATCAGAACCGTAAAGAACGCTGTGACACACCTTCTCCGCGTATCCTTCTCATAACTTTCGACACGGATCCCGATCTATGTAAACTTCCTGTACTCGTCTTAATGCTCCTAGCATCATCCTGAATAGGAAAGCCTGGTATCGAATTCCCAAAGATCCCCCCATCTGGTGAAGACTCTGAAAATAACATCCCACTACGAGAAGGCGATCTCTCATACTCGGCACTGTAAGTCGGTACTTCGGAATGTACAGGTGTCAGAGAAACTAGTGGTGGCGCTGGATTGGGAATGTTCATAGATGCCAGTGAGCCGGGTCGTTCGCCAGCTGAATGCCTAGAGGAGCTGGATTGTGTCTGTACTGTGTAAGATGGTCTTCTGGGTTCGTTCGACGTCGCCGCATTGTTGTTACTGGCGCCAGTATTGGGGTTCAAACTGGTATTGTTGGACGCCACTGCCACTGCTGAAGACAACGGCGCAGAAAGCGTATTCTTCACCCTCGAAAACAGGGAAGTGACGAGAGCATATGAGGATTGGTCGTTCTCATCCTCCTCTGAGAACGGATTAAATGAGGTCAAGGAAGTGATATCATCCGCCAACTTGGTGCTGCTCCTCGACTGAGATGTTGGCGAGAACGATTGAAGAACTGGTGAAGAAACTTGGGATGAATTCATCGGCAGAAATTTGAATAAGGGGGGTTGGAGGTTACAGAGCCTCCATTAGTGGCTCTAGTGGATGCACGGCATCTAAGTAAATGACCCTTTGAATCTGGGATCTTCAGCAGCGTCACTCAATTCTATTTGTCAATCCACGTGGGAAATTACGAGTACTCCTTCAAAGGATGGCAATTTGAATATGGCAGGTTTCCTCCACATCTGGCAACACGCGCCATGGCACAATCATGACAACTCCTGCACAATTCTCCGCCATCACAAAGATATGAAATCCCCACATTATACGACTAATTGCAGTGGGGTACTTCAGAAGTAAAGGACGGTGGTTATAGAACTCGGACTCCACTGGAAATGGAGGCCTCATGGCCTGGCGCGTCCGAGTAATGACGGTGAAGCATAAATACAAAGCAACGCTGGCAAAAGAGAAACCCTCGTAGAGCTAGAGTCGCTGGACACGTGTTATGGTACATATCGGAATCATTACCACCTATCATCCCGCATAAACGCTTCAGCCATTCCGGTTGGATCACCTCTCGTATTGTAGCTGGTTTTACCAACAACCGCACTATGAACTGAATCGAGAGCATCTGTCCATTTTTGCAGAGCAGCATAGCGTTTCTTCTCCAGACTCTGCCTGTGACGGCAAGGAGAAGGTATTGAGTGGTGGGAGAAAAGAGAGTAACCGGGGAGCCACATACTTCCGATCTAGCTCTAATCTCATTCCGACTTGATCGATTCTCCCCTCCACCTTACCTTCTAAAATCAATCCGATTAGCAGATCTTCCACTTCTTGTACTTGTACATTCAGTTGCTAAAAACAATGATATCATTAACATTGGACCGCCCTTCTAAAAACTCAGTCTTTCTCACCTTGGCAAGGAATGACAACTCAAGCCTAGTGTATGGCTTGATGAGGTCAATCAGGTACTGAGTGCGTAAACTACGGAGTAATTCGCCAATGTAGGACCTGATGAAAGGATCGCTCATGATAGTTGACTGGTTTTCTTTTTCACCCGGATAAGTAACTGACGGTCAAAACTCCGAACCAGGCGACCCACCTCGCAGAATTTTTTCCGCTGAATGTACTTCTCGCCGTTGATAAGCATCGACCAAGTCAGTCATTGCCTTTATTTGAGGATCGGTCTTGTACCTAGTTGAATTCATCAGTACATGCAGTAGACAACAGATGCTAAGGGTAAGTTACGGTTTCGTTTCTTGACTGTCAAATGGATTGACCTCGCTTCCCGTAAGCATGTTGGCCAACACAAGATACTTGAGCACTTGTATTCTTTGCGGTGATCCGGCTTCATCGTAGTTCCGGAAAGATTCAAAAAAGTCTTCGCTTGCTCGATTCCACTGGCCTGCAAGACACCTGAATGAAGAGGCATCCCAACTTTTATTCATTACTCACGTTCTCCCATCCACATCTTACCACCGCATTCCTTGATGACACCCATAATACGCGGGTGAGGGATCGCAGAACGTACATTATTAGTGGCATTGTAGATTTCCTTGAATGTTCGTGTTGTTCAAAGTCTAATCCAAAAGTCAGACAATCATACCTTGAGCTTCTTGAAGTTCCTCGTTTCGTTGTACATCTGGATCTCCAAGGCGTATATTTCAAGTAGCTGAGTACCACGTTGGGACTGATCATCTCCATCTCCAGCAGGTCCAGTAGCCATATGAAGATCTCTTATGAGCTACAAACGGTAAGAAACGTAGTTGATATAGAAAAGTACGCCAATATCCCACGTACTTTGGAGAGACGGTTGTACTCTTTCCGATCGAGCCACAACTTTGCCAGCTTCAAATTCGTTTTTGCGGATAAACGCTGGATAAGGACGAGTTTTAACCATTCTTAAAAAAAAAGGCAAAAGAAATACCTCATTCTTCGCGTCCTCTAAAGCTTTCTTCGTAACCTGATAAAATCTCTCCAAGGTATCAACCTCCACCGGTCCACCCTTCCCACCGCCAACATAGTCAAGGATACCATTGATCGTCTTCTCCGAATAGTTTCTCGTTACTGCAGATTTTGTATACGTGAGCAATTGAGTATATGTTACGAGCGCATCATTCGGTCGATGAAGGGTGAGGAACAGCAGCTTCGTTGATTGCTTGAGAGCTTTGAATCCCCTGCAACACGTTCGATTTTCTCCAAACTTCAAAGACAACGAGTCGAAGACACACCAATCTCCCTTTTGCGGCTCCTTCTCTACTATCGCTTTGAATTCCTTCAGAGCATCTTCAGGACTATCTTCCTTCTTTCCTGCAAGACCGCAACATGATTAACCTGGTATACCGTTCGCGCGAGAAAGCATAAATCCAACCTTTCGCCTTGTAATACATGTTCTCCATGTCCACGCTTTCTTCCTCACCGTCGTCACCATCAGAATAGTCAAAGTTGTAGTCCTATTTTTTTCGAGATGTTGACATTGTGATACGTGAGGGGCAGTGACAATTAGCTCACCTCATCGTCGCTTCCTTGCATATAATCGGCATCGTCATCATCCATGTTGAGGTATTCACAGGTCAATCAAGAGTGAAAGAGGGCAAAATCCTGTCCGAGGTGGGGGGTTATTGACAAATATTGTTCAGACTTGCGCTCGATCACTGCAGCCCGATCACATGGTCATGGACGCGGTAATTACTGAGTTACTCTGCAGTCCCCAACCCGGTACTTGGTACAAGTTTCTCCAGTAGCATAAAACTCGAGTTAGAATTTTCTTAGGAAATTCCTGTCTGAAAGGACCCGACAACATTCGAATTCTACATGTACAGCAGACATGTAACGCAGAAAACGTCGGAATTGTAATTACTCCCGGATGTCATATATAACAAGGACCTTTCTATCCAAAGAGATTCCATTTACGGAGTAGTATGGTAGACCTTGAAAAGTTCAAGTCTAAATCCAGGTCCTTGAGCCTTGAGCGCTTGAGCATCTACGAGCACGCTACAAAAATCTCAGAACGGGGGAAGAACAGAAAAACCACATCCACACACCTCAAATAGGCCTCTTTACAGGGTTAAACTCATAGTTCCACCCATTCCTCGACGGTGTATCCGTCGGTATCCTCATTTCCCTTGGGAAAAGCCCGCGTATCCTCGAATCATACGCCCTCCCCTCCGATGCCTTCATACTCTTCAACAGCTCCTGCTCCTCCGGTGTCCGTACTCTTGGATCACTGGGTTTATTCGCCTCATAGTAGAGATGGCTATCTATCTTCGCCAACTCATCCATAGCCTTTTTCATACAATCAAACTTCCTCTCCAATTCTGCCTCTCTCCTCTTTCGAATGTGACGACGATGAAGAAGCCACGCTCGTTCTATTGTACCATGAGCTTGTACAGAGGGGATGGCTCGTTGTATGGTTTCTGCAACGTCAGGTCGCCAGGTACCGGTAGGTGTAGGTTTGTTTCGAATGTTTCCGGGATATAATGCACGACGAATATTCTCCCTTCTGGGGTCCATTCCTGATTCGACTTTACGTGCATAACACCGTATGGAGGTGTTTTGAACCACGAGAGCTGTCTGTCTCCGAACGTTCTGAGTGAACAGGGAGGTAGACATTTTTCGAAAACACGGTTCAGAAAATGGGAGAAAGAAGATCCCGTTACGTAACACACGAAAAGTTTCTGGAGTACTGGCGGCGGTGGCGCCCTTGTCCCGAAACCTCGAAATCAGCGAAATGACAACACCACTAAAATTTTTTCCACCATGGTACTGAAGCACAGTAGATAGATCCAAATACATACGATACACATCCATACTCTTCACGCCTTTCCACAATTATCAGTAACAAATTGCCTCGCCCTCCTCTGCTCAATGCCTCCCACACCTTCAACGTCCTCCGGAGCCTCGCCATCTTGATTGAGCTAGAAACATGCAAAACATATAATCAGATGACAACCGCGAGCGGGTTGAACAAGAGCACATACTCGACCACGGTCAGCCCCCGCCTCAATAAGTACGACCGCTGCTTCTGCATGCGCAGATTCCATTGCCAAATGAAGGGGTGTATTTCCTACCAGGAAGTATTCACGGTGCATCATCAAAAAGGGGGTAAAGATTATCACGAAAGAGCACATACCAACTCGATCCTGGGTATTTAGCCTGGTTTTCACCGGAGGCTGCGCTGATGGAGCACCCTCAAGGAGTAGGCGAATAAAACCAACAGAGCCCGTAGTTGCAGCTCGATGAAGGGGAGTTTGATTTGCTTTATCCTTAGCGTTAATCTGTGAAGGACGTAGCCACAAACTCTCAAGGTGACACGAGTAAGGCGGGGAAATGGACGTACATCCGCCGCACGAGATATCAACAATTTGCCTATCTACAATTCCAGGATATCATCAACAACCAGATAGGAGGAAAAGAGGAGGGCCCACAGAGATTCGCGACTTTGAAGCTGCGTAATGCCTTAGGCTACGTTAAGGGTGTTCGTTCCAAAAAAGCGGAAGTTGTACTTGCAGAGGTGTTAATCCTTTATCGTTCCGTCTGAATCATGACTCGGCGATGAGAAAGGCGAATCCATATGCAATATGGGAAACTAACTTGGTAACATCCGCTCCAGAACCAATGAGCTCTTGAACTATTGTCTCGTGGCCCGCACTAACTACGGTCGATTCGCGAGTAGGAAAAACTCGATCAGAGAAGCAGACGAGCAAAAGAGTTAGACAGAACACGAGCCTGAGGCTACTCACCAGCAATATGCAATGCCGTCCATCCACTTCCATCTATCTTATCCACTTCTGCTCTATGTTCAAGTAGTATCCGCACAATCTCAAGTGAACCAGAAGACGCAGCCCAATGCAGAGGTGTCCTTCCGTCCTGTTGAATGACTCTATTATCAGTATCAACCGACGACCGACAGGTGAACCGGAAAACTCCACTTCATCTACTGCATTCGCAAGTTTTGAGTCTTCGGATATTAGTGTTCGAAGTAGGCCGATTTGATCTGGTACGGAGTGACGTTTGTTGAAAGTGACCTTCAGACTGTCAGAAAGCTGGAACTTACGGGTTTGAGCTGCTGAGTGAACTGATAGAGTCGGCATACTGAGAGTCAAGTTGAGAGGCGGGAGGCGATCGCTGTACGCGTAATATACAATATTGAGCGTGGGAGGCCCACAGAGGCTCGCTTCGCTCGAGATCTCACTATAGAATAAAACCGAATTTATCTCTGTGGACTTAAAATTAATTACTCGTGAAGCACAGTAGAGAACAGGTGAGATGGCCACAAGTATGGCCATTATGTCGAACAATGGCAATGGAAGTGTATTGATGGCAAGTTCACACCGTGTATTGCATGAAGTCATGTTTGACGGCAGGTTTTTAAATTACCATCGACACTGGGTGCAGGACAGAATAACTCAATGCGAGTTATGCTAATTGTTATGCTAACCTTATTTTGGAAAATCTACCGTACTGCATGTGAAATTTGCTAATGCTATGTCCAAATTTAGCATAACATTAACATACCACCAGCATAATTTTTATCATAACGTCAGCATAGCTCATGTGCAGTACGGTATATTTTCCAAAATAAAGTTAGCATAATAATTAACATAACTCACGTTGAGTTATCCTGTTTCGCACCCAGTGCGACAGGGCTGCTGCGTGTTTGCAGTGGCACGAGAAGTGATGCATTGATGCCCAACGGGTGAGGATGACCACAGGTAGTTATGCCGTTCTGTTTTACGCATAGAATCCACTACACGATAGTTAGAAAGAAACCTTACACGCCCGTATAGGCAGTGGAAACAAGAGATTACAAGAACTTCAGAGACACCGTCGAATCTTTTTTCAGCTAGCGAAACAGACAATTTGTTCGTATTTGGCACCCGCGACTGCCCCTTCCTGAACGCATGCTGATCACGTCGATTCGGTTTCACGCGGCCCGTGGCCCGCAAGTTCGATCTGCGCCACTACAAATTGCGAAACTAGCACAACTGACAGTGAATGATATTTGAGGTTAAAATAGTCGCCTGGAAATATGACGCCATACTTTTCCCAACAACAATATGAATTCTGCCGGAAAATACATCACAAACCAGTAAGATATTTGAGCAATTTATTGTCTCTGAAAACAGTAAATATTTGGCTGTGAAACACACTATATATGTTCAAAGATCCAAATATCCATAAAGTCCAAAAGGGCGGAAACATCCTGGAAATTATCCAGCATCCTAAATATGCTAGGTGTTCAGAGGGGTATTCATTTTGAATGTTTCTAATCCCTGTTGAAAATATTTCATTTATTTCAGTATGGCCTGTTTGAGTGCAACTGCAGCAGGTAACATTTGAAGCAACAGAAATTTAGGATATTTTGAACTGGGATCAGAGATTCAAAATGGATAACCATCCAAACATTTATCATGTTTAGGATGCTGGAGTATTTCCTGGATGTTTCCAAATATTTTGCCCTTTTAGACTCTATGGATATTTGGATCTTTGAATATATGTAGTGTGTTTTACAGTCAATATTTAATTTTTTCATGAGCAGAAAACTGCCCAAATATCTTACTTGTTTGTGATCTATTTTCCAGCAGAATTTGTATCGTTTTTGTGCTGGGAATAGTATGGTGACATATTTCCAGGCCACTATTTTAACCTCCAATAGCATTCACTGCCAGCTGTGTGGGAGTTTTCAAACAAGAGGCCTCAAGGCAGTGGTTCTCCAAGGGCCTCAGAAAGTAACATTACAGCGCAGTTTCAAAGCATCTGAGTCCCCCAAGGCTGAGGCCAGGCCGGTCAAGAATTCACAGGCCCTTGACCATGCAAGGACTCACAGTTCACATGAGTCGACCCTCACCGACCCCTCACCGACCCTCAACGTAGTTACTACTCCGGAGTTTACAGACCTCCTTGCATCGAGTCTATCATTACAAGTCAGAATTACATTACGCAGCTCAAGACCCATGTACAGGAGTCTAGTAGAAGACAAGACAAGTGATGACTTGGTCCATGCACTAAGGCTCTGTGCCAGGGTCAACAAGTTCAATACATGCGTGCTAGGGTTCAAATTTTTCGAACCGCGGTGGATTCGCTTGTCCGCTCAAGATACAGCGCGTCAGTAATGAATTTAGCGCTTGATTCGTCTTTACCGAGGATGAATCTCAAAACATACAATTTATAGATCGCCTAATTACTGAATCGGAACAATTTCTGTTTCTCTTTGTTAACGACTTTAAATAAACCGTTGAGTGACTTCAAAATATTCCTGTATCATTTGCACCACTTCAAGCATGACAGCCGGAGTCTGATAAATGCAGTAAGTCAGTGAGAATGACCTGTTCCAGAGACTTCTCAACTAACCTCCCGCCTGGATAGTCACCGAAGCGGTTTGAGATGTCGCACCATTAGCGTCCCTGAGGAGAAACCCGACAGATCGGCCTATTTTGGGCGTCGCATTTCATGAAAAGCTCGAAGTAAGTTTCTAGCTGAAGCACTCACCAGCGGCAACATTAACGAGCCAAGTGAAAGAGGTACCCTCCTGTGGAGGGAAACGTTCAATGGCAGGCCCGCTCGGGTTATTACCATCTTGGACACTGATGAAATTGGAATACCATCAGCGATAAACCGTCGGCAAAATTAACGTCTACGTACGACTAGAGACACAGTCGGAGACCCAGAATCAATTCCAGAACTCAGACTGATATAGGCTGTAGAGGAGAACCTGGAAACGTACCAAGAAGTAGGGAGCTAGTATCCGGAAATGAACACGCATGAATACAAGAATGAAACGTGCCCACTCACCTCGTCCACCCGACCAGGTGAGCTGCGCGGGTTTGCACTCAACGAGGCTGGCGCTGTCGAAATAAAATGATCAATTGGGTCAAACTTGGGCGAGAGAGAGGGGGACAGTGGAAGGTCAACGAACGGAGTGTTCATGATAAGTTGTGCCTGCACACAGGCCACAATAGTAGCAATTGTAGAAACAGCGAGGAACTTCATCTCGAGAGGTGTGGATTGAGCTAAGACTCACTGGTGAGACTCGGAGTGCTCCTCCTCTCGAAAAACTGCACTTATATAGAGCCAAATGCTTTCGTAAGTCCCGGTACCCAGTGATGGAGAAACATTCCTGTGTAGAGCCCGATATTCCAATATGGATTTCTGTACAGGTAAACAAACGAATTTTGATGGTTCTCAATAACCCTGGTGACCTTTACTGAATATATTGAATACTTCGGGGACAGACGCTCTTCGTAACCATTGCATCAGATACAGATACACAGGAAGGACGTGATACCCGTGATGACTGCAGGGGTTAGATGCGCTGAAAACCCAGGCTACATTTGCTAAGATGCCGATGGAAATATCAAGAGATGTACTTGGGATGTCTGGAGGTGAACGAGTTCAAAAGCGTATCATCACGGTCCGTCACGCCAATACGGCACAGTCGGCAACCAATATCACGGCTTCGGATGTTACCGTATGCGGGCCCTTCCGCAACTGTGCCGTTGAGGACCTCGAACTTTTGTATTCTGATTCTAAAAGTTCCCGTCATAAAATTGAAGCTACTTATGGCCAGACCGATCCAAGTATCAAGATGTGGGAGACGGCATGAGTCACAACAGAAAGCAAAGGCGCTCTACTGGCTCTCAACACATAAAAAAGATGAACTCGGAGGTGCATGATGTGCATATGCTGTTACTTAGTCAATAATTTCTCTCAATTATCCAAAAATAAAACTGTACTGATTGGCGGGGCACCTTTCGACCATGAGGAAGCGGGCGGGTTAATAGGATCCAGTTCATGAAGATGTCCAGCTCCGCAGTCGACGTGAGGATTTTTGAGAACAGAATTTGTGACTTAGTAAGGTAGATTTCAGCGCTCATTGCTTGACATGAGTCACCTTGCACGACTTGAGTTCAACATCTAACGCCGAGACGTCCGGGCCACCGCTGAACCATGGTTCGAGAAGCTACGATGTTGGCTTTGTTTTGATCGGCAGAGCGTGAATCGAGGTTATTGTCACTATTTTCGTCGAATCCGAGGAAAAGGAACGACACTGGTACCAGAAGAGAGACCAGAGGCGATACAATCAAGGGGATAATGATTGGAATGTGATGTAGTGCGCTACAACTTAGTTCTTCTGTACACTCCCCGACGAACTGCCCGCGTCAGTGCAATGATAGCGATTTATGTCATTCAAGAATGGCAGCTGGTATCAGCTAAAAAGCAAGGAATTTAGACCTCGGTAGCTTTTTTCGGGGACTCTGCAACTCACTTCCAGCTTCATTAGTGACTACAGCGCTCTGAGCTATGGCCCCGGTAAAAAAGACTGACTGACCTAAATCCCGGTTCGGAAAAAGTGTATCAAGCCTGATCAGGTAGTCTCAGCTCTCACCAGCATCAAGGGTAAGAATGAGCTAAAGTCCAGCGGGAGAAATTTTTGGAGAGGTCCGGAAGAGTCCTTGCCATCTCGAGTACTGAAAAGAAGCCAGAATCTGATAAACGGTGGATCCCAAGAACAGAGGAGAGGAGTCCACGTACGACTGGGGTAGAAAATGTTGATTGAACTAGATGCTATCTGGCAGTCACCGTCTCTCAAGATGGAAAGGTGAGCCTGCCAAATTAAAAGGGCCTTTGAGTTTGGAAACACGAGCGTACATCCCTTTGGATATGCAAAGTACGTCACTGATTTTGTCCGCCCTGGAAGAAGATTCACATGATTCTATATTCAACGAGTTTGTCGCTGGGAATGTCCAATCAGTGGAGGTCAAGAAACGGGATGTCAAAAAACGAACGGGTATTTATCGTGAGCTTTTCCTGTGCATTACTAACGATGACAGCAGAAGCAAGGGCAAAAGCTCCATGGTATGAGGATCAAAAGGATTAGAGGAGATGGAGATGAGGTTCGCAGAGATACCCTTCCAGACGTTCTTGTTTATCTGGATACCCTCTTTGGAGCGTTATATTGAAGTTCAAACTGTGGAGCTTGAAGACGGATGGGATGTCCTCGCGTTGGTGATACCCCTCAAGTCCGTGATCGAATCCGTCGCAAGGCCACTTCAGGTTATTCCTCTTTTTTTCTTAATGAGTATGTTTGAGGCGAACTGCGAACATACGGTCTTCCCGGGTACTACGCTGAAACCGTGTGGTCAACAGTACCACCAAGCCGTATGTCGAGCATCTGCGCAATTGGATTGGCTTGGTGTAAGAGTCCTGATTTCTGCAGGTCATAGTAACCGCAGCAGTGTGTACAAGCTTTCTGCCGGAGTTTGCAAGTCTCGTATCCATGGGTAAGATTGATTTATAGCGGAGCTCAGGCTGTGATATCGATATTTAATTCAACTGATGAGTCCGAGGTATGATGGGAATCCGGATTCGAGTTTACTTGAGATGGTGAATTGAAAGTCAAAGGTACGGAGGACTGTCTTTGTCGAGTTTTTCACCTTCAGAGGGAAGAAGACATCAGTCTTTATTGCCCGTTAAGCTCGATTCCAGAGAGATATGATTGACGGCCGGTGAACATTCCGAGAGAAAGGGTTTGAGTTTTCCACGCACCTTTTCCACCTGTCACATGTCAGGAGGAAGGATAAGCTTACCCGCTACTTCTTCCTTGCGAACAAGAGTACCGCCGTCTGCCTCTCATAAAACGCCACAAATGCTGGTTCTCTCAACTTTGCATACTCTTCTATCACAGATTATAACACCATCAACGGGACTACACACTGCTATACTTTCGACGCCCGCAGGTTAAAGCCACTACTGTGACCATTATACATGTACATTAACTGATGGTTATTTAGGTCATCTTGTTTGTTACGCATCGGATCGGGGAAGGCCCAAGGACGAAGTACGCATCTCTCTTGATGTCGTGTGTAGACGCCATTGAACGTGTTTTAACCAAATGGACTTCATTGCAAAGGTTCGAGTGATCGTTGGCCTTAGTGGAGAGGTTTGGCAAGAAACTCTCTGCGTAGATTCTGGGGATGAGAAGTCGAGAACCGGTATGGTCAGCAGCGAGGTGAGTTTTATTAACACTTCGTGCTGTTCGTGGAACCTGATGTAACCCAGTACTTAGTTGGGGCGTATTCTAGTACTTCCTGTAGACGTTGAAGAACCACGGTCTCCCAAGCTTCCGTCACAGACGCCCACTGCTCAAACCCCCATCTCAGCCACAACAACAGCAACTACGACACGAAATGGATCCGCCGATTCGAAAGGCCAGAACCAGGAGTACATGCCGTTGATGTTACTCACGTTGAACTCATCTGAAGAGGTAGAATGGGAGGAATTAGAGTTGAAGGTTAGAACCTTCTCACTTGTCTCACGGCCCGTGGTCATCTTGCTATTTCACAGGGAAAAGCTCTTGCTTCCCATATCGCAAAACCTCTCAGCAAATATCGTGAACACCTTCAACAACTCTCAACGCCGACAACGGTGGTCAAGACACCACCTCTCAATGTCAGTGTGTCTGGAACAAACTCGGCCGCTGCTCGCTAGAGGGTATTGAAGGACAGACTGAAGATGGGACATTTTGGCAGAACGATTCGCTTTTTTCTATTCATTTCCCGCTTCGACTTGTATGGATTCGTGGACGTAATAGATACCGAGAGAATCGAGTTCAGCTAAATAAATACGATCCCCGTTTTGAGTGTGATACCCACAGCACGGCGTGTGCGCTATGCGTGGAGGACGCGTCAGTACTGCGGTACACGCGACTGCTATTTTCGTTCATGAGAACTACCGGTTTTTCCGATTCATTCACAACTGCGACCTCACTTCAATTTTTCACTCTTTCCCACCAACGAGCGTCACTGGACTGGTACTCTGGACGCGTCCTTATCTATATTACACGTCATCCTCAACGTACACATCCGGTGCTCCTCGCCTAGGGAAGGAAGGGGTTCCGGTATTCGCCTTAGGCTATTTGCAGTTTTCGACGGTCACCTCAAAGGCTTGGCCAAGGTTTCTCGAAGAAGTCCGATGCGACGGGTGACACCAGGGTCTCGTTTTTGCGTCTACATTTTCCGACGATGTCGAAACGAAAACCTGCTGTATTTCCAAAAATATTGTCCGCCTCCCAATGCTGCGCCGTTTCTTCGAGCCAAAGTTCATGTTGAACAAGGAAGGAAGTATAGCACGGTAGCTGCTCAAGTTACATCCCATAATCCTCCATTAACCCAACATCGTCACCTTCCAACTCGACCGAAACTCCAGCATATACAATCTGCTCCATTACCACCCAAACCACCCCCGAAACCTTCACATAGAGATATAGATATACAGAATCCAATCGTTACTCTACAACCCCAACTCCAACAAATTCGGTCTAATCTTTTGACGCTACTGGGATCGGCGCATTCTTCGTTCAATGACCTCCTTAATTCAACGAACTATTTCCCCCTCACTAATCAAAGGAAAATGTTACGCGTGCTCGTAGTGTTCTTATGGGCGAAGGCTGTCAATGGGAAGAGTACAGGTTGGGAAGCGAAACTCAGAGAGAGCAGTTCACGCGGGGGGGAGGCGTTGACTTGTGCAGGTGTGTTGAACGACCCCAACCCAAATACTCCAGACCACAGAGAAAGCTTTGAGCAAGTCTTCCCCCTACGACCACCTCACCCGATATCATCGTACTTGGAGGAAAATTCGCTGAGCGAGAACGGAGGAATTCTACCCACCCAACTACGTTTAGCGCAAATAATTGAAATGATTCACACTGCTGGAGGTTTGCACGACATGGTCGCGTCTGCGGGTCCTTCATTTCTCTATACGTCTGCCGTCGAGACCACCAACTCACACTCATCTTTTAACAATAAACTCGTCATCCTGGGTGGTGACTTCCTTCTGGGTCGCGCTTCGCACGCTTTATCTCGTCTAGGTGACGCAGAGGTTGTCGAACTCATAGCGAGTGCAATATCTAACCGAGTGGAGGGTAAAATGTGGGGGATGGAAAAGCTCACTAGTAGATCGTTCTCAGCTCTTCAGCCTGCATGGATTTCATACATGAGAAAGATATACCTGTCTACAGCGTGTTTATTCGCTAAGGGAGCCCGAGCTTCGGTGGTGTTAGCTGGATGTAAAGAGGGGCAAAAGGATGCCATATGGAGGGAGGCAGCTTACACGTTTGGTCGCCATTTCGGGATTGCCAATGAGGTGAGCCTTTCTCGACTGATATTTTTTTTTCTCTCTTCCGCTTTATTTCCCCATTTTGATTTGGATTGTCGGCGTCAAGCGAGCTAAAGGAACGCACACCTAAAAAACGAAAAAATATTACGAGCACGTTTGTGTACTAAATTTTCTCATATCAGGCAGAAGATCGACGTAGATTTTGGTACAGCTGAAAACTGCAATGAAGTTCTGCCTGATATGAGAAAATTCTGTGCATAAATATGTTGGTAAATATTTTTTCGTCTTCCAGGTGTGACAGGGACATCCTGACTCTACGGGCCGTCAGAGGTGTTCGTTGTACTACTCGCATTCTCACTTCGTGTTTTGTTCATTTCACCCTTCGCGCTTCGGAACTCATCCCTTTACCCAGCTCTCTGAAGAAATATCTCGTTTTGAGTGCTCAAAAAACTCACCCTCCCCTATTATCTCTGCACCTGTGCTTTTCACCTGGGAAGCTCACCCTGACATTGTGACTCCCATGATGCAGAGGGGATTAACAGATGAAGGCGATGTTGCGGCAGTAAGTCCCGTTTGTATGGTCGCTGTCGTTTTACTTCATTGATTTTGATTCTTCATTAGATTAATCACCTCATTCGCACTTCAGAAGCTCTGGATCGCACAAGGAATCTTGTCAGGTTTCATGCAGATCAAGCTCGGCAGTCCCTGAGCTACCTACCGGACAGGGGAGACGGGAGGGAGGGGTTAGAGTTGCTGATACATAATTTGTTAGAGAGGGTCGATACGGGCGTCGACTAGCGGATAGCTGTCTAGGTGGGTCGCTCCCTGCCGCGGCTGGACTTCAAGTGGCTAAATACCAAATAGAGATGAAATACAGTCAAGCCTTAATGAACGCGGGACAGCGGACTTTGGTTTGAGCATTTCCTTGTCGCTCTCAAATGTCCGATACCGAGCAAGACAAAGCAGTGTAGAGTACTAGTAGAGCAAAATTGATCATGTTCCGCACACACCGTTTCGGACGTCCCGCCTAGTGTGTCATCTTCGACTCGGATCAGAATCCTTGGTGGAAATGCTTGCATGGCTGATTGTTTTGACCGTCCTAAACTCCCTTTTCTCGCAGACGACAGAGAACACAAAACTACTCAGATCTTCCTTCTTCTGTGCATTGAAATGTTGTTAAGTAGAACCACTGGTGTGAGATTACGGGTTCCCTGTGTCCGACCCGTGCTTCCCAGAGAACTCCTGAATGGCGCCACATACAATACTGGTTGACAGGATTGATGGATGCGTTAGACTGTATGTTGGCTCGTCTTTTCGTAGGAACTGGAAACTGCAGTATTCAGTATTGCATTTAGTTGTTGCCCTGAACAGGATCGAGGTATGTAATAGAGGATGTTACATAGCCATCGACGGCTCAAGGTAAAACGTCTCAATTTTACCCGCGAGCAACCGTGGGCGTCAAGTTGCGCGCTTCCTCACGTGGTCGAAATTTTGGCAGGGTCATCGCCAGTGGAATATTGTTCTTGTCCTGGTCCACAGCCACGACCCTTGTCTCGCTAGATCACTTCTCTGTCGTCCACCACCATCACTGGTATGTCCTTTCTATAAATTTAGGAAAGCGAGTCGCTCATTCAAGCTCAATATCTGTATGTTGCCTTTTCAAGACGCCTCAGAGACCCCAGGCTGGCCTCTGAGCGCCGAGTCTCACCTCAGCTGCCACTCCAACTAACCAGCCTCGACGGCCAGCCACGACGAGAGGACACCCACACCATGTTACAACAGCTAATTCTTCGTCCCCATATGCCCTCATCGAAACCCGCCCTAGGCGAGGCCAATGAAATCGAATCAACACACGACCTGATCCCGGAGTCGGACATTGCAGATCAGTACTACAACAACATGTTATCACACGACGTGGAAGAAGTCGATGCGCCAGATGTACCTTCCCCTCCACGCCCAGGCAGTCGTTTGGATTTCAATGCAAACGAAGAGATGGGAGAAGTTGAAGCGGACGTTCCTGTGCTCGGTCCTAAGCCACTTCGTTTCGAATGGACGAAGAGTTTGTTTCAAAAGATTGGAATACATCGCCCTTCTTCGGGAAAGACCGCAGATAAGCTTCCCACAACTTTGCCGTCACAACGCAACCTCCTACAACCTCCCTCATCCCGCTTTCCTTCTACGTCACACACCCTCGGACGTACAACACCCCGTAACCTGATTGACGATATTCAGTTTACATTATGTGCCCATGGAGAAGAGGAAGCAACAGATGATGGGGCCAGTGATGAAGAATCTGAAATTGATCTTGACTCTTTGTCCTTATCAGACTTTGACTTGCAAGACCCTGATGCGCGACCATCATCTGTTCCTGAGGTGACCATCGAAGTCTCTCTCGATCCATGCACCCTATCTACTTCATTTTTTTCAACCTCAAACCTGGAAGAATCTGTTATGCCATCTCCATCATCTGATTCTGACAACCTCTCTAAAACAAAATTTTCCTGCCTACCTTCTTGCCTCTCCCCCCGATTCCCATCGAAATCCCGCCCCCGTGTCTCTTCGCCGTCCCCTCAGCGGCATGGCTATGAGCATAGAGGTCATTCTCGGCACGCTCTCTTGCACCTCAAATGGTTTTGGGCTACACGGGAAGAGGAATGGGCTGAATACGAGAACGCCACACGAGCGTACGGGGGTATCTCCACGTCGCCAGAGCCTTCGTCCTTTGTTTCACGGTTCCCGAGGCTATTCGCCAGCGCCAGAACAAGGGCACCTAACTTCAAGGGAGACGCAGACGCCCCGAGTCCACCCCTGCCTCCAATGACGGTGCATCCGCGGTGGGGTGACCTTTCTGGACCAAAGGATTCATGGTGCGTTCATTTGGATAGGTACTTTGTCGAAGTACCGATATGGAGGATCAGAAAATCGCTGTGGACGGCCGACTTGCAGGTGATGAGTATGGTCCATCAACGCCGGCGGGGGGAGAGAGATGATTCCAATGGCGAGGAGGATGACGCTGACACTGAGTCTCTGATGCACATGTCTATGTTGACAGGACTTAGCGACGATTCTGACTTGACATTGGTGGAAAGTGACTGCGAGGGAGAAGCTGTCATCACCCGACCGGAGACTGACAGTGAGAATGTCGGGCCTACAGAAGGCGGGAAGGACAAGATCAAATCCTTCTACCATAATGACGACGAGGAACTGGTCGAGTACTTTGAAGACGTCGATCTCGACAGTCCGTCCAGCTCGTCATCAATGAGAGCTTCTTCCTCTTCGACATGTGCTTATACACCTTCATCCAGCAAGACGGCTATCACATCCTGTATTCAAAACCCTACCGTCCTTCCCCCCCAGCCAGCGTCCAGTTTCCACCCACCCTATTCACCTTATTGTTCGACACCAAACCTGTTGCAGGGATTAGGACATCCTTGGGCAACGAGTTGGTACCAAAGGTCGCAGCTACTTCTGCAACTGTTAGCCGCTGGTGCCGAGCAGGAGAAGTTGCCATCAGGTCTCGGTATCAACCTAGAGTACGAAAAAAACCATCAACAACGCGGTTTCACGTATGAAGATCTTTACCCGGGTGCGTTGGAAAAATCCACGTCACCAAGGTTGCGGACAGTGTCAGTCTGATCCTCCTTCTCTGACTACCTCTTCCAATCTTCGCTTTGTAACATTGTTTTGCAACCTGTCGTCATTTCGGACGTTAATTCTGATGATTCATCTCTATTCTCCTCATCTTGCACATTCAACATCATGTCACTTGAATTTTCATCACAATGTTTATGTCCTTACACAGACATTTCGCATTTGATTCTCATCATGATCCTCGCCCTTGCATCTATATCCCGAGCAACACATCGTTATAGCATCAACTCACCCCACTTCACCCCTCCCTGCGCTTTATTTGCACTTTTGTTGGGTCCTCGCTGTCGTTTTGTCTTTCACGTGTTATAGTCGGTACACGGACCTCGTATAAGTACCTGGTTCTACTATTACCTAGCTGTTTTGCATCGCATTATCAACATTACTGTACCACACCCAGCATTAGGCTGTATTCGGGTATTATAATCTTTGAATTTACGACTTTTACGAACGTTCCCTATTCACTACTCATTCACTCAGCACTCGGCGTTGTAGTATCTAACGTTGAACAATTTATAGCTCATGTTCAGTCGCTCAGGACGTGAGAAGGAATCATGTTTCCTCTTCTATCTTTAGCCTCCAAGCTTCAATTGGTGGCCCGCCAGCTCTCGTTTCACATCTCTGTTCTGGACTACAAAAGCCAAGCGCTAAGCACTCGGACATTGTTGTGGGTCCCCGTGGGTCATCTTCCCACCACCCGACCCATAGATATATAATTGTACAAGTGCCCAGGATGTTGCATTTCAAATGAACTGCTTTCATACGGGATAGGATTCGGAGGAAAATTTTATTTGCCAAGTTTTTCTTCCCTTAGCCTTGCAATTTTTGCTCACAGAAAAAGGACAGACTACTTGGGTGAACAGAGAATTTCACGTGCAAGACGTGTCCCTAACCAGTCAAAATAGTGGAGGATTTGAGTCCGCTTGCGCTTGAAAGCCCTTCATCGAGCTCCAATACATCTCGTGGATCACGTTCCCACAAATTCATCCAGCCAAGCGTCAAGTGTATGGTCATGGACGGTTGACGACGAAGGGAGCGTCGTATCCACTGCCCCCACCTCAGTCAGTTCATATTCCTTCTCCGAGGAACACCCTGACGCTCGTCATCCTCGTGAAATCAGGAATAGAGCGTTCCAGCTCCCTTCAGTAACTTCCTTCAGTAACTTCCTTTTCTTTGGTTTTTGGAAACAACTTTTCAGATTCTACTTCCCGCCGAGGCAAGGATTCAGTATTCAAGAGGCGTGGCAAAACAAAAGGATCCCCCTTGATCTTGCCGTCACTTTGTTTGACGAGGACACAACACCGAGAGCAGTTCTCGTCGTTGCACATGCGTCGAATCCTCGCTTTGATCACGGAACGAACACTTGCCTCGCGGATGGTGATCCACTCGTCCTGGTCCATATACGGCCCCCCCTGATTACTACAACGACTCGGTTCGAGAAGTTGTGGAGCGCAACACAATTTTGATTTCGAGGCTATATTTGAAACTGTCCGGTTTTCGAATGGTACGCTAATCACGGCGATGGGGAAAGCATGCAGGGCGCGGCGGAAGATGACTATATTTACCGAGGAACAAGAAAGCCTTTGGGGGTACGTTGTAGATCGTGTCGTTCGTGAGCCGTCCAAGGACATATTACCTCCTCGACCCGATCCAATCCTCTCGGATACTCGTGGTACGGGATGGGTAGACGAGGTCATGACCATGGCGAGTCAGGAGTGTATGTTGACAATGCGTAAACACATCAGAGATGAGTGTTGTGGAGCATATTGCTGAGGATAGTTGGTTCTGCGGCCGCGTTACCCTGCAAACGATTACTCTTTTCATGGCGCCATTTCTGTCTCCGTCCCTGCTGGAAATGTATTCGTTCAAATCTTAGCGTTACAAGGGCAAAATGCATACTGTAACGGCGAAAGTAAAGACCGTAGTAGTTGCATATCACTGATACCAGCTTTTTGCTTACCTACCGCTTACGTCGTATGTACGGGCTGGGCGGTACCGATTTTCTATGAAGAAAACCTATTTTTTCTCCTTCCCAATGCAGTGACCTCCAGTGGCATAATACAGTCGCTTGTTTAGTTGCCGTTAGCTCGGGCGGTCATAGGGCTAGAATACAAGACTACCCTTTTACATGAACCTGAACCCTCCATGTCTCTCCCCTTGGGCAAGGTAGTTGCAGAGTATGAACCAAGGCATACCGAACTTATCCAAGCTTTCTCGGATGTAGAACACGCATCAGAAGCTTTGACAGCACAATATTCCAAGGTAGCAGACCTCCAGACGCAGGCGGAGGAGGCAAAGTCCAAGTTCGAAAGGGCGTCAGAGAGAGTAAAGAAGGAAAAAAAGCAGGCGGAAGGCTCTGAGAGGCCCTTTAAACTATCTTTCCTTCGCAGGAGTAATACGTTGAAGGGCAAGGGAAAGCAGAAGGACACGGAGACCGGAATGCCGACTCAATCACTGTAAGCTCTTGATCTTTTATCCACCTCGACAGATGTTGATGAAGTTTTTTTGTTTGTCAGAGCATACCGCGATGCGGTGGAAGAGGAGAATAGGGAACGAGAGAGACAGAACGAGCTTGAGTACGCTTTAGCTGAGGCCCAGATGGAGGTGAGCTTGCCACCCCTCACCTATTCAATTCACGTATCTGATCAATCTCATCTGTGAATTATCAACCAGAGAGCTGCACTTGAAGAAAAAGTGAAGGAATGCAACGCTCTAAATGTCAAACTGGATGCCCTCTACGACCTCATTTTCAATGGCCCTACGCCAGGTACTCCCCATCTTCCCTCTTAAAGTTCACGTTCAAATCGCCCATAATGCTAGGCTATCCTGAAGAAGACCAACTCGAGCAACAGGTTTTTGCGGCAAAGGCTGTTCTTGAACGTGTGCAAGCCAATTTCAAGACCGAAAAACAGGCTTATGAGTATGTTTATCGAGCTGAGAAGATGATGCGGGAATGCAAGTCTAAGACAAAGGATGCCCTGCAATGTGCTGCTACATGTCAGTCTGAACCTTCGTATTTCTAGCTAGAGGTCTTTGGGATCGCATGTGCTGATAGCCTCTATATAGACATGTTCGCCAGCGGACGGTAAGGCTCAACTGTGAGCTTGTCTTATCAAAGCAAACGATCTGACTCTTCGTCCAGTTCCTTGCAGGAAAAAGAGGCGGCTTGTATCCAGAGTGCAAATGCTTTCGCTCTCCAGGCCGTGTCCATACTTCAAAATGCCCGACAAATATCACCGGAGATTCGGCCAATTGAGAATCTTATTATTCTCCACGAGTGAGTGCTCGAAGGATGATCTGTTAGCTCGAGACCGTGAACTCGTTATTCTATTTCCAGATTCCCTGAAAGAGCTGAATCGGATGGTGGAGACGTCTTCTATGGTATGTCGTGTTCTACGAGCTTCGTATCTTCCGAATTCCCGACCGTTTGAAACAGGTAAACTCAAGAGTGCTTCCTCGGAAGTCTCGCGTGCACACGTACAGGTAAAGCTTTCCCCGTCTTTCTGCATAGAAACTCATTGACAATAATCCGATTAGCTCTCACACGAGCGGGCAATTTACGCTGGCCGGGCTGCCGCTGCTAAATCTGTCGTTGAAGGCGCTGAACAAACGCTGGCTAAGTATAAGGAAGAACTCCGGGTCCTTCGAAAAAGAATCTTCGAAAATGTTGCCGAAAAACTACGACAGGAGCCTGTGATCAGAACGAGTGGCCTGCATAGAGTCCAAGAAGACGACGAGTACCAGGACTACGATGAAGCACCTCCGCCAAGCTATGAATATGAACCTCCTTCGACGTTTGTGCCAGCGTTCTCACCATCAACTCTCATCATTCCTAACAAATATATGCGACAATTACCGACTCCCTACAGTGATGATGGTTCTTCCCCGATGAGCATGAGCAGTAGCAGTCATTTCTGGCCTGCGAGTCCGGCCACTCCCAGTGTGTTTATCCAACTTGCCGACCCAATCATACCTAACTCTTTCTTTTGCGTTGTACAGCTTCTTCAGTACGCCGAAACCGACCCTTACCAAGACCTCCTGGTACTTGAGGTCTACTGATGCCTTACTCAACCTAATTTCGCGTTGTATTTTTCGAATTTTGACTTGCTGTCGCTTTACATATATTACTAGGTTCGCCCTCAATTCTTTTGTCGTACTAGGTTTTATCGAGCTGGGTCTTGTTGAGGGCTTTCTTTGTTTCGTCCATAAGTCGGACTATATCCACTCTCCCTTCCATCACTTTCTGCCTTTCCAATAAGTACAGGTCTGTCATCATGATCTTTTAATCTGTCCCATCCTTTCGTGCTTTACTGTTTTTCCTACATTCATCGTACCATAGCAATTTTAATTTACCACCCCCACTGTATTATACAAATTTGCGTCCAGGAACCTGACCATTCTTTCGGATATTCATGCTGTCAATAATACGCCTAAGCAACTTGCGAGTAAATTACAGAAATCTCGTTATCAAATGTTCCTCGCACCCAGGGGATTTCATAATATCAGGAACTAGCGGTAGCAACCCGTAGCTGTTCCTCGGGTCACACCAAGTCTCAACGTTGTCTCTCGCTTCCACCTCTGCAAACGTTCTACCCATGGAAATATCCGCATCCTCAACTTGGAACGAAACACCTCTGGGTCAAGCAGTATCCTACCTTCCGGCTTTAGGCTCTCTTTTATGGCGTAGCTCTCTCCACATCTCCCGGATCTTTCTCTCCCCAGTCACATATCTCTCAGTTCTCAAAGGTCCACTCCTTGCACCCATATCAATTATCCTATACGTTCTCGCACCATTTATAGTCTTTGTCCAGATCATCCTTGGCCTCGTCGTTTTCACGCCTTACAGCGCGTTCGTGTACTTGACAGACGCGATATACCCGCTATACGTCTTCTGCGGGATCGCGTGCATCGTTGGGGTGCTCATGGGCGTATTAGGGAAATTGCTGGCGATGTGGGCTACGGTGGCGTTTATGGAACTTACAGAAAAGAACGAAACAGCGCAGGAGAGTTCCAGGGCGGAAACTGGGCATATTCAAGGGACTGAGGTGAAGTATGAGGATGGGTCTTGAAACTTGAAGCTTGGCCGAGTGTTTGGGTTAGGTGGGTTTCGTAGGTTTCGTCGGTTGACGTGCCTCGAGTCTTAATTGTTCTTCTAGGCTTGAGCTCGAGTATGGCAATATACGGTGTCGTTCTCCTGCTAACAGTGACAACTTACTGCAACCCCGAAAGCCACATAGTTACAGCGCTCTGAACTTGGTTGCACTTTGACACTCGCCCCTCGCACTAGTGCTACTGATTTGGTAAAAGAGCATTTGCTTAAATATGATCCATGTTCCAGGAGTTTAAATGTACGGATTTATCAATACGTGATATGTACGAGAAGAGAGCCAGGACCAAGGGGAAAAGTATAGACGTGAGGGAGATAAATGTAAACAGAATGAAGAACCAGGTCATGGATGATAAATTTTGAAGAGAAAGAGTGCGAATAAGAATAGCAGTAATGACAGACTCGAGGCGTCCGCTCCTTCAAGATGATCAAGGTGGTTCGCAGGTAGGCAGATAGACAACTGGTCATATAATTCGACAGATACCAAAATATTGACAAAAAAAAAGAGGAAAGAAACGACCACAAAGCATGTTCAGTGAGGGCCTTGTAGCTTCGACGAGTGTGAGGGGGTGTCCGTGAAAACAGAGGGTAAATGGTACTTTATGCCCATACCTAAAAGGGCATGCCGTTGTTAGCAACAATCAAATCAAAGATCAAATTTTACGAACCCTAAGTGTGCTATCCCAACTGCCGGTACATAGTGCCATTCCATCGACACTAACACCCAAACAACTCACGCGGTTCTCATGACCAGTCAAAACACCCACACGTTCTCCCTTTAGAGTATCCCACACATTGCATGTCCAGTCATCGTAACCACCGAACAGAATCCGTCCCGAAATAGAGAAAGCTACGGATGTTATACCGCAAAGGATATTGTCATGAGTAAACGAGTTGAGCTCTCGGTCAGCGCGAATATCGAAGAGTCGGCAAGAAGCATCGTCCGATCCGGTGGCAAATGCATCACCATTCGGGAAGAATCTAACAAACGCCAGATGTCAGGTAACAGAAAAATGATGGGATGGATAAGTGAGCGGCGCTTACTGTACAGCGTTAATGTCTGATTCATGACCAGTGAAGGTCTGTGTTGCGCGGCCGCTACGAATGTCCCAGAGCTTAGCTGTGGCATCGCAGGCACCGGAAACAAACACATTTTGATTGGGACCTAGCGACAGACTTCAAAAAAAGATTAGAGCTGGGTAAATAGCATCAGATTGATTTACACGAACCTCATCACGTCGCCTGTGTGGTCACTGAACTCAACTACGCGAACACCAGCTTCGATATCCCAGAGCATACAGGTCATGTCACCAGACGAAGTGACAATCTGTCTGTCGTTGAGGAATCGGCAGCAACTGAGATAACCAGAGTGCGCGCTAAGCTCGCGAGCGCCTCTCACGTTACCTCCATCTTTCTGGAGGTTGTAAATCGAACAAATATTGTCCAGTCCTCCACAGGCAACGAAGTTACCGGAAGGTGAGTATGCGCAGGTCATGACCCAACTGGAACGTAGAGGAATAGCATGGACTTTGTTTGTAGTATATGCGTCCCAGACGATAAGTTTTCCATCTTGGGAAGCAGAAACGAGATGTCTTCGGTCGGCTGCCCAATGCATGGCATATATCTTGGCGAGATGACCCCTCAGTGCCCGGCGAGGGCGCATTACGATCCTAGGGAGGGCATCTACTTCTGCTGCCATAGCCCGCACTGCCATCGGAAGGTGTTAAAGAGTGGTCCGCAGTAGATAACATCCTCCAACTCACGACTAGTGTCTGCCGACGACTCCTTCTTTGCACGCAGTTTCTCTTTCAAACTTTCTGCCTCCCTACGTGCAGCTGCGATACGCTCCTGAATATCACCCTGATTTTGGGACATCACCGTAAACTTCTAAAAACGTTCGATTGAGATAAGGAAGCGAATGCTCCGCTGGCGTCGAGAAAGAGAGAAATCAGCTTCATGACGGCAGACAATCATAGGAAGCCAAACTCACAGGTAAAAACGAGAACCAAAGAGGTAGGTAAATGAGAGAAAAGGAGGCACTTTCAGTTTGAAAAGCGCAAGAAGACAATGGCGAGAACTCCTACGTCGACACTGAGAGCGACGAGGAGTACTTTGTCACTGAAGATGACAGTGGCGACGACGGTGAAGAATGGGGTAGTGGGAAGTCCAAGAGTGCGAAATCCTCTACAGTAACGGAAGTCGTTTGATGTAAATGATTCCCAGCTGACAGAGTGACGAGTTGAAACTCCGACGTGACAATTGAAACTCCGCAAACCTACCACCACCATCCCTAGACCCCGTCCCTGACACTGCTGGGTCCTCCTCAAAACTCCTCTCTCGTTGGCCCCTTCCCCTGTTGAATTTCACTGGACAGGACCGTTTACTCAGATCATTCCCGATAACCCGAATCAGTATCGAATGTCATCGCGATCATCCGAATGCAGGGCAATGAAATTATGCCCAGAACTAGAATTCCCGTCCAACGAATAGAAATGTTCCGGTCTTTCCTACGAGGGAGGTACTGATGCGTAAGCGTGCCTTCAGACTTATAAGAAACGGAGATCTAGGTGAATTGATTTTCCGGTGGGTGTTGATCGGTTTACAGGCCTAGGTTTAAATATCCTTCCATATCTGTATCAAGAGTGGCTAAATGAATGTAAGTCCTGCATTCCGTCACCGACAATAAGTTGCTCAATTATGAACCGAATCGACATGTATTCCTCATGTCAGGGGCCTGCTTTTAGGCTATAGGGTCTTGTCCCGATAGGTCCACTCAACCGGGATGCTTGTTCCCGGCAAAAAAAACAAGGTAATGATTAGTAAAGGTATTGCACATCTCAGTTTATTTCCCTCGCGCACTCATGATCCTAATGTCCTGACGGAGGCATAATCAAGTAAGTAGAGTAAGGGGTTGGACGTTTGTGGGCCGTTGACGTTCGTGCTACCCGCATGATTTGCAACCGCCTTTTACAGGTCTTAACGCCTGCAACACACATCGATGTTTCCTCTTCCCGTCTAGATCTTTTTGTACCGAACAGGTCATGGCATTCAGTCCGTGTTGTGCGGCACTGTCTACTATGCCACCCGTGGCTGTCAAACCTCCCACAACAAAATTACACTTGTGCATCTTGGATCGTAGACGGTAGTACGACAGTATCTCACTCTCTCACTGCTATTCTATCACTGATGTTTGTGAGTGGCTCGCAACAGATGATCACGGAGCGAGGGACGGTAACTTGACCAGTGCATCTGTATCAATCAAGGTTCCATGTTCTTGCGCTCCCTTCGGTGCGGGATTCATTTGGACGGGGGTTAGTATCAGCTGGCTGTCATGAAGTGTGGATCGTATAGTGGGTTCTCGCTTTGAGCATCTCTGGCATTTCGATCACGACAAAATACTGATTTCTCTATGATAACAGCAACTGGATTGTCTCAAGCCCACCGGGCTATAATTTGCGACATCGGGATTACTCCTTTTTCTGGGTGGAAATCGATACTGCTCTCGGCAGATGAACCCTTTTCTACATATATGAAACGGGGCCGCAAAATGAATATCCCACGTCAATGGTGATAGCGGTAGCAGCTCCGTGGATTGCATGGATATTAGGACAGGGACCTACTGAGTGCGACCCTCCATACTATTGCAGTGATGTACATTGATCCTGATACTTTGTATTCTAATTTTCATCAGCCTCGACGGCAGATACGCGCCTGCAACTCCTTGCAAAGGTCTCGTAAATCTCCAAAAACATCGCCGTCGAGCGTTCACCCACGTACCGGAGTGCAATGTACCGTATACGCTTGAGTAGGACTTCCGGTTGGGATCATCAGATTCTCCCGTAATCGAGAAGATCGCCATGGTTGGGCTCTCCGGTTTTGCAGATAGAGCTCTAGTGCTCAACGTAGTGACTCGAATAAGTTTGAATAATTCCTATCTCTGCGAGTCATTCCACGGAGCTTGGTAAACTGGGGTTGCAAAGTCACTCGACAGACGCCCATTGCTCTGCTCCGAAAAGTGGATGCGCCCGAGAGAAAATAATTTACATAAAGGTAGTCCTTCAATTGCCTTCAGTTAAGTCTTCCATTCATGGGGAGATTTTCCACTGAGCCACACAATTTTTAGCGCTAGCATTGTCTCCATTCCAATCGATTAGAGACAAAACGACATCAGGCGCTTTGAAAGTGGGGCGGTTCTGCGCACCGACATTATAAACACACGCCTCGTGGCTGATTCCCAGGAATTTGGGTATTGGGTATGGTCTTATTCCTTTTCCAGCGTCACCAAAAAGCTTGGACGTTTTCCCGCAAGATATTGAACAGGATTGTACAGGACAATATTTCCGCGTTGGTATCACCTCGTCCTTGCCTCAAAAGAACGGACAAACCCTGAAACAGGCGCCGGTAGTAAGCACTCGTTTACTGATTCTCTTCAATTCCTGTCAACAGCATATTCGGACCGTAAACAAGAAAACCTGATAGAAAGCGGGTAGCTGTGATCCCTGAATTACCTTAGGCACCAACCCTCGAGCCTTTCAAATTTGTGGACTCCCACAAGGTCCTTTCAGCTGAATAGATCAACTGGCCGAACGTTACGGAGCTCACCACCATTCCTAGAATCCCTTGCCCGTATGATAATTCATTGCGCACATGAGTCAGTGATTCCGTCTTCGAGATCCTGGCATCAATCTGTTAGGAATGGAGCACTCCCCCCAAGCTAGACTGAAAGATATAGATATAGGTAAGGGAGCGTAAACTGTTTATCAAGGGCTCCTGGTCATCCCAGATTCATAAATCCTCCCTTACTAGCTTTACTAGAGTGGCACGTCGCACTTTTGTCACAACCCTTTATTTCGGATGGCTGTCGGTACCACTCGTGAGTCTGCGGATGCTGGTCTCCGCCTTGTATGATTGGCTCACGAACGCTCTAGATTACAGGAATCGGCTCAACAAGTATGCCCAGGCGACTGGCGCAAATGTCGAATACCAAGAATCATCTACGGGCCCCGCACAAGCACCTGTTTGGACCTCGCGTGTCTTCGGCGAGTCTCTGCCAGTTCGTTATTGAATCTACGGGTTGACAAGTCATGCAGTAAATGGAGTTCACCACGGTACAGGTGAAGGTAGCACCGTAAATGCGTCGCGTGAAGAGGCTGCTCTCGTTGCCTTGAACCGACTCTCCCAAAATTAGAAGCGAGCGCACATTCTTTCTAAGAGAGCCAGACTTCAAATCCCCGAGACGATGATTATCGCCGTCGGGCCTCAGGCTAAACAAGATTTCAACATTTCGCTTCCATTTAATACACTCTAGACAACTTGAACATGGCTGGCGCATGTTAACGATGCGACCGCAGGCTCTATTTATCTTATCCTTATGACTAGTGCTTGGTGCTTACTTATAATCTGATTTTGATAACAGTATCGCAAGGTTTTAAGGTAGTCACCAACGATCAGTACTATGCCATATTCTGCTAATAGTATAAATTTGTGTTCCCTGCTGTGGGTGCTTCCGGCTGGCCAATGTATGACTTCCTCATCACTACGCACGCATAGGCTCTATTGAGAAGCTCAGAGCTCAGAGAACGACAAGAGAGCGGTAGCTGGGCTAACAGCAATAGTCATTTCCCGCAACTTTGTGGCGTGAGGAAACACAACTTGGGCACAGAGATGAACCCAACTTCCCACGGTCCTACTCTTTCGTTCTACATACATAGAGTGTATCTTTATACCTCGATTCCGGAATTTCTCTTGTCAACTGTGTCAGAAACTTGCACTACCAGGATGCCTCACTTGGTCTGCGATAAAGTAACGGGATCATCTCGCCGCGGATCTCAAATCGCTCCGCATTTCCTGGGTGCGTCGTGCTGCAAGGTTGAATGATCTTGCCCTGACGCTCTCATTTTCGATGCACATTAGTAGAACTTCCGTCTGATTTTCATTGACCCCAATCCAAAAGCGATCGCTGCAACACGAAGCTTCGATCATTATGCATACCCGAACATGGGACTAAGTATGACGGATCCTCGTTGCATATGGGATAAAAGGGTCAAGGCTTCCATGGTTCTCTCTAAACTCACTAAGAAAATGACCAAAGGTAAGTCGTCAGCCCAACTACGCTATCGATTCGGCTGTTTCGAACAACTTCTCCATAGCAAAGGGGACTGTTGCCCTCAACAATTGTGTGTTTCTCGTTTCCTCTTCCCCCCTCAAAGGCTGAATTAACGAATAGACCTCCAGGGTATAGGGAGAGTGGAATCTCTTTCCTGGATTCATTCTACAAGTGGTCCAGAGAATGCGCCCACCTGGACCTCTACCTGCAAAAGTGGGTGTCAAGTCCCGGCGCCTTACTGCTTGACTTCTTACTGATCCTGGTCCAAAGTTGACGGGGTGCCCTTGGGTACAGGTAGCGGTCCCCGGAAGTACATCGCTATGGACATGGCGGCTGAAGAAGCTCTCAAGGCGTTAACAGCCGAAAAGTCTTGAATGACGACATCATGTCTTGTTGGGATCTTTCAACGCTGTATTTTTTGGATTGATACACGCCATGTTGTGACACGGTCGGAATAACATATGATTCAGGACGTTCTTGTGTGTCTTTCGGTCCGAAGTTACGTCTACATACCCTCACAGAAGCTGAAGAATTGCAAGTGACTTTGGCGGGTTTTTAGACCGTCGTTGATCTCATCTCACTGACGGACTCAGAGTTCTAAAAACGTATGACGGCGGATAAGTTCTTGAGCTTCGATCGAGATATTTGTTGTGGGAAACGACGAGGGGGCTCATTCATCATGTCGCTCGATATGGAGACCTTGACTACTCTTTCACCTCAACTCCCGGATTCCTTCTTGACTCTTTCGATACGATCGGAGTATTTCGGCAGCCTTGGCCACTTGTGGTAAGGCTACGGGAGTCATGAATGTCACGAGCAGGTATTTACTTCTAGCGGGGCTTATTTCTGCGACGTATCATATCGTCCGCAGGTTTCCATCTATCACCACCTTTTTTTGAAACGCGACAGAGTCGGTTATCTGCTCATCGCATCTATACTCTCTCCGCTATCAGGTCCCCGTGTGTTTGGTACCAATGCCGCTATTATTCACTTCTCCCGTTATTTCGACACACCACAATATCCTGATCCAAATTACCCAAGTAATCCTAGATTCCCGTGAACAGCATGGCAAGTCGTTTACTTCCCGTATGTGTCCTTTTGGGCGCGAAAGAGAAATCGTGCGGGGTACAAAAAGCGGTAAGGTTTCTGTTGAAAGTTCACCATTCTCTTCACCGTACAAACAACTAGTCTCTGAAACATGGCAGGCAGTGAGTACGAGAGACCACAACTTCGCGATGCTCGTTGTACTCATCTCGATTATAGGATCTATCACAGACCTCAACAACTGTAGGAGACATTCGATCACTAGCTCTATCATTGACGTTGGCCTCCTCAGACTTTCAGACTCAAGGCTTGGACCCTGCTGCGATTAGTTACGTAGAGTCCAGCGAGGGCGCGTCCGACAAGGCTGTATGGACTGTCCATTGCAAGAGTAGGTTACTCACCTGCTTCGAGCTTCTCTGGATTACTTACAAATTCTCTGTAGTTAATGGGCAGGTCAGAGGAACGGGAGTCGATCGAACTAAGGCGGGAGCCAAAGACATCGCGGCCGGACAGGCGTTGGCTGTAGGTCCTGCATTGTGCTGAGCACTCCAGGATAGGAGTGCTCAACTCGGTTACTCAGCTGGCTAATGTGATGTTTCTTCACCTACAGGCTTTGAGAGGATGACAGAGACGGTCGATGATTCCACTCAGTTAGACATAATACTTAGTAAATTGTGGCGGATACATACGTGGCGGACTTTGAATTTGATATTGCTCGTTTTACGTGACGGGAACCTTTTCTCCCTCTCTTCCAGATTTACTATTCGTCTCTTTCTTATTTTGTGAATGTTCCGACGACTTTCTCCGTACATAGCATCAGCTGCCGGTAATCAACTTACTTGTCAATCCTAAAACCGACTCATGGAATCGATGATTTTCCAGGCATAGCATCCGGAGTTTACATATTCAAACCTTTGTTTACTACTAATGGTGAATTACCCTCGCCCCCGTGAGTGCAGTCATCCTTAAGCTTGGCGTATCAAATCTCAGGAATTGAAATTAATTAAAGGCCAAGTCAAAAGACACCCGTGAGCGAGTTTGAAGCCCGCCCAACTGCTACTGCGACCGATACTTCTGATATCTCGCAAATAAAGACCTAGGACTGATTTATTCATCGGTTGGCCGATACGATGACTTAACTAAAATGACTTTCGTTATACATACTCTACGAGAAAATAGACGAGTGCGCAGATGCTCGCATCAGTTATGGATTACGCGTACTGAGCTGAACTGGTTCGAAGATGTATCACGATTTGTCAACGTCCATTTCATCCTTTCTTGTTTCGTCTCGTCTCTCCCAGATCTGAACGGGGTTTTAGTACCGGTCTCAGACAGCGATGCTGGTGTAGTTTTACCTGCAAGACGCTTTCGCCCAGAAATATCATTTCCTTTCGTGTCTCCTCTACGATGAGGTCCTGGATCATGAACCACTTCTCGTGTTCACCTGCACCAGCTCGCAGAAAGACTTTCCAAACGGTATTTTCCTTATCGCGTGTCGTTCCCGCAACAGACTCGTGTGTTACATTTGCGACGAGATCATATACCGTTGACTGTCCGAGTGGTGGGGCATCAATATCTGTAATGCCGGACAACCGGTGAGATGGGGATCTGGGAGGAGACAGGGCGTTACATACAGTCTTTGAAATCCAAACCTCTAAGGGGAAAGGTGACGATGGTTGGATTTTTTTCTTCCACAAAGACATTTTTGGTGAAGCGTTTGAAGTGGAGAATGATGTAGGGAGGAAGTCGCTGGCATTTGTACCGACGTAACTGTCCAGCTGATTCCTGTACAACAGAACCTTAAGTACAGCACGGGAGAATAGGTGATGGCCCCTGACTTGGGTCGTCTTGCCGTCGAATTTGGCAAGTACGGAATTGATGCTGACTTGAGGGATGATATTTTTCTCCACGGCGTCTTGAAAAAGGGGAGGAGGGGGAAGGTCGACGGCTAGAAACAGAAACGGAGATACAGATGTCTTGATGTCTGTAACGATTTCCTGTCAAGCCGGCAAGGATTTAGCTCCGAACGGTTTGCCTACCTCTGTCTATGTCAAACCTAGGTTTTTCATTGCCGCCTGCATCGGGTCGCACGAGAACCTGCTGGGTTTCAACTCTGAGCTCTCCCTGAAAGGTGGAGAACATTATGCCTGCAAGGACGAGTCAGTCAGTCGTGGAAAATAGACTGGGAGAACACGTCGCACTCGAGTTCTTTTTCT
Source organism: Marasmius fiardii PR-910 (assembly GCA_014904975.1). Lineage (NCBI taxonomy): Eukaryota > Fungi > Basidiomycota > Agaricomycetes > Agaricales > Marasmiaceae > Marasmius > Marasmius fiardii. The sequence goes on from MU127785.1 coordinate 2,211,535, forward strand.
TGCTACCTCCCATATCTTTATGAAGGTGATTCAATAACCACCCCAAGAACTCGATAGGATCCCCTTGCTGTTCCAGACGGTATTTACCGCCACTAGCCCGGTTGACTTCTTGGAGGAACTCATGCGGACTCACTTGACTCTTGAATAAGCGAGGATTCCAGATTTTCTTTGCCAGGCCGGCGAAGCGTTTCAGTAGTTCTGGCTCTTTGTTATTGAATTTGGATAATAGTAGGTAATCTCGGAGTGGCCTGACATGAAGGAGGCAATGGATCACCACGTTCATGTGGTCATTCCGTTTAATGTTGTTCAAACCGACATAACCGGGTAAATACGCCCTTTGTCCGAGATCGTACGATAGTTTTACAGGATATGACGGCGAGGATAGCGAATCGGTTACAGATTTGTTGAACGTTGGAGCCAAAACAAAAGAGATATCTTCAAGTGATGGGTCTGACACTGGATATCCATCCGGTAAAACATAGACCTATTTCTAGATTTTCATACCGCCTTGAATTTCAAGTGAAAATAAAATACCTGGGTGGTCTCGAGATTGATAAATACGTGATGATCTTCGTGTATAGAGTGGGCGTACGCGTAGGACTTCCGGCCTCGTCCTTGGAAATACTTGCCACAAACGAGGCAACCGTAAATGTTGATGTTTGACAGCGACACTGAGCAGACTTTCTCAAAATCAAAATCAAGCACAGCTCGATTTATCTGTAATTCGTTAGAACGCTTGCGCGGCATCGAAAACGCGAAACATACCGTGTCCAGGTATAGGTCAGAGGCCTTGACCTCACCGATTATTTGTCTCGTTTCCTCTTCATCTTCCTGCTCATCGTCTACATTCTCAACTACATCTTCAGTTCTGACTCTTTTTAACGGTCGATCTGAGTCTTCTTCAACGTCGTGACTATTGGGTCTTGAAGAAGGCATAAAGGTGGATGTCGATTATGTAACACACTTCAACTTTCCTTCACTCACCCACTACTTGATGCGCTGTGCTGCTAAAAGCGCTCTAAATGCTTTCCTGATCAGAGAAACTCGATATTTGCGTTCCTTTTCGACGTCTAGACCGGTGACACGCCGACCGAAACCTAGTTTGGATCTGGATCCGACTCTACATGCACTTTTGAGGGATGTCGATATTTCACTCGCTCGCCACAAATCACCCGAAAATACAGCACCTCGGGAACTAGATGTACTTCCACCAGAGCATTCTACAGCTATTCCAGATACGTACGAGCCGGAGGAACGCGTAGATTTGTCAGACGGTTTGGAACGGAAGTCGCCTGCAGCGTTGTTTGGGAGCCAGCGAATTGGAGCTGTAGTATTACCGATAGAATTGCAGAATTCGATTAACATATTGATTAATGGTGAGTAAGTCTGAATAATTATCAAAACAAATATTGAAGCGAAGACTTAGGTTCGAACAAAACGATGCTTCATACCGACGCGAAGCGTTTATTCGTGATTCCTGAAGAAGGGTCTGAAGACCATTGGAACACAAATTATGACACTCGGTATCGTTCCCGCCAACAGGCGTCAAGGCATTCTGAACGAGATGGCACCGCATTTGCCACAATTGCTCTGCCAGCTCACTATTCAGCGATAAAATCCGTTTTACAACACTTGAAGCACCGTATGAACCCGGATTGGGAGGTGCGAAGGGTGATTGATTGGGGAGCTGGTACCGGAAGTGGCCTTTGGTGGGTTTCTGCAGTCCAATTTCTCTGGTAATCTTAAACTGTTGACTGGTGACAGGGCGGCTCTGCATACGTTTCAGCAACATCCCCACTCAGAGATGGAAGATTTCATATTATCAAATTCAGTCGTTGAATCTTACCTCGGGATCGATAAGCGGGACGGACTTGTCAATATTGGCAAGCGACTTCTCAACGGTAAGTGGCTCTTTTCCAGGAGAAACGCAATGCCGACGTTTGACGTCTTTTCAGCAGCTGATTACAAGAATACTGATGTTTCATGGCAGAGGTCGTTCCAAGAAGATGATAAGATTTCCCGATCCCTTGGTTATGATACGCTTGCATTATCTGCGTTCTATCTCTCCTCTCTACCCACACATTTAGCGCGGAAAGCACTGGTGAAGCAAATGTGGGAGAGTGGAGCTCACACCTTGGTACGTGACCCGAGGAATCAAGTCAGGTTCATATAAACTCAACTGATTTCAGGTTCTGATCGACCATAATAGTCGGACCGGCTTCGAAAACATTGCCGAAGCTAGGGAAACTCTTCTGAGTATGGGGAGGAAGGAGATGCAAGATCCAGCAACAGCGGAATGGCCCATTCGTGGTTCACATGTTGTAGCGCCCGTTAGTGCTGATTTTTCTCACTTTGTGAACGATAGATCTTAATCGGCCTCGCTAGTGCCCTCATGATGGTGAATGTCCATTATATCGTTCCGGGTCTTCACGTATTGTTTGCGGCTTCTCTCAGCGCTTGCAGACACCGTCATTTATTCGACATACTAAGCGTTCCGGGGCCGGGCACGAAGACGTTGGTTACTCCTATGTCATCGTACGCCGTGGAGTAAGACCCACTGACACGAACACCCGCCCGGGTAGGATTGGTACGGTGGGGCTGCGACAGTTGGAGAAAGAAACCGAAGCTCGCGTGCCCATCAAGGAGCTTACCCTTCACAGCGAACATGACCTAGACATCGGGGAAGAGGCCCCAGAACAGCATTCAGCCACCAGGATTCCACCTGAGGTTTCAGAATTACAGCTGCAAAGCGAACTTGATGCCCTCTTTCGGCAAGAATCATACCATTGGCCTCGTTTAGTCTTCCCTCCCCTGAAAAGGAGTGGACATATCATTTTGGATAGCTGCACTGCTGAAGGTATGTCCATTTACCAGTTGTATGACGGGCTTCCCAGTTGACACTAAAGTTTCGAGGAAAAATAATGCGATTAACGGTTCCAAGGTCCCAAGGAAAGCAACCTTATTACGACGCACGGAAGTCTGTTTGGGGTGATATGTTTCCTCACGAACCGAAAAACAAACCCCAGGAGCGTTTTCAACCTCGACCCGAGAAACGTAGAGATCGACTTTGTTCCAAAGGATCGGATATCGCTAAACGTCGCGGTACTGTTCATGGAGGGGACGAGTTCAGTTATGAGGCACTCACGGAAAGTTTGAAAAAGCTGAGGAAGAAGTCGAAGCGCAACCGATTGACCCTTTCGAGGGCTTCTCAGAAGGATTAAAATCGATGCGGTCGTCGATCAAGTCACACCACTCATTACTGATGCATGTATTATACTTTGAAACTAAAGAGAGGCAAAAAGTATTCTACGGAGCTGTTTAATAATCCGATATTCGAATGCCTGGCCCTTGCGTGGAACTCAGGATGACTTTGTTGATAGGTGTGACTACCGAGGCAAGTTAGATCCAGATATCGACATCCTACATAGAAGATAGCGCACCGGGCTTGTTGGCATCCTTTGAGGAGCGAGACTGTGTTTCTTTGGTATTTCCTGTAGCCTTCTTGACAGAAGTCATGAAATGTCGGAAATTACGAACGACGTCTTCGATAGAGAAGTGCATCTTACAAGGCCATGAAAATGAGTATGAGAAAGCGCCAGAAAGAGATAGGCATACGGAAGCGATAGGCATGTGGATATTACCCTTCTTGTCAGCCTTCCACTCGCTGGTACCCTGAATGCGCTCTATGTATCCCGTAATATCGTCTGTAACAGTACCTCGTCGTTCCGAAGGCATGAGACCCTGCGGACCCAGAAAACGTCCTAAACGAGGGGTAATAGCTCGAATTAATGAAGTGGTTGACAAGTACGTTGTGGCCCGAATCCTGTTGTTTAGGATCTACAGGAATACGAGAATAAGGGTCAAGAGGGGTTGTAATAAGAGGATCGTACGACGTACTCCATCAATGAGTTCGGGGCCACCAACGATGTGTGCGCCGGCCTTCTTGGCCTCTTCCGCCTGCCTACCCTCCGCAAAAACCAAGATCTTATCTTCCGCCTGAGCTTTGGCTTCTCGAGGCAGTTTGAAACGACCTTTCGGAACCGCTACACCATTTCCCATTTCAGTTTTAATGTATAACTCATACATCGCCGTAGGTGAGGCAACCTCTACTGCCTGTAATGAGTTGAGCATCAGAGTGGCAGAAAGACATGTCATGGAAGAACTTACACGCAGAACGCCAATAGCATCCATTAAAGACAGTTTTTCCACCTTCGCAGCAGCTAGTGCTGCTTTGGCGGCACGTCTCTTCGCTTTTGCAGCCATTGCTTTTTTGGACGGTATACGGATGTTGGATTCATTCTTCTTTCTGCCAACCTGAGTGGGTAAGGTTGTCGAAAAACCTCGATAAAATGGAGTCAGAGTAAAATAAAGACCCGTATATCGACAAGATTGTCGACTAAACTGAAGGAGGGAGGTGGACATTCCGGAGACTTGAGGCTGAACGTGACGGAGCGGAAATTCGTCTCAAGACCTCCCACGGTCGATTTCGCTACACGGTGCACGTGAGTGCGAAACCTCTAAATTTCGCCTTGAAATGAGCAGACTGACAGAAAGGTCGAATCTCATAGATGTGTAAGTTGAAATTTCCCCCTGGCTTCATTTTAATTAATCAATGAATATTCAGGACATATGGGCAGTTGCATTTGACGTTATCTGGGCACATTGAAGGTAGCACACCCCACCAAATTGAAGAACTGTTAACTCCTCGAATTCCACAACTTAAATCAGCTTTTAATCCCTTTGGGAAGCCTTTGGATGATTCAAGGAGGAAAGTGGAAAGTGGAAGAATAACCCTCGGTGATGGAGTGGTTGTACGTGTTGAGGAACCCGACAAAGAGTTCATCTTCGCCATTAGTTCAACGTTCCAAATCGACGAAATTCAGGCTGTGATCATCTTCAGGTCATTCCTGTATAATCAAGGTCTACCAAGAAGAGGGGAGGGTGGGGAGAACGCGTCTTTCGTTGAAGAACTCTTGGAGGCCATAACACCTTTCTATTATTCTGAACGACTCGCCATCCTACGCGTTTTCATTCCGTTATTCAGGGCTAAGGAGAACCCCTCCGATCCAGTTCATGAGGTTTCCCTCTCAATTTTGTCCCACATTGTTTCCGATGGCCGCACCTTTACGGACACTCTGTTGAAGGAGTATGATGTCAAGTCTAAACAAAAAGTCCCCGTCAACGTCGCAGATGATCCTAGGATGGCTTCGCGCTGGGCAAAACAGAATGCAAGGGAGCAGTTGGTAATGTTGGAGGTTTTGTTCTGGACGTTGTGGGGCTCCGTGACATGTGATGGTGCTACAGTTGAGAAAATCTTCGAGGCTGCGTACTCATCGAATTTGGGCTCAGAGCAGGAGAATGCAATTCTCCTTCTTGATGATGAAGGCGCTCGGTTGAATGAAGATAGAGGTTCTCTTTGGATAATTATTACTGTTGAGGTCCTGGAGTTGGAGACTGTTGCCGAGCCGATGATGCTGGAAATATCGGATACCCCAGCCAACAAGGACTTTTACACATCCTCCCCAAAATCATTGCAACGAATACATGAACTCGTCACCTCCCGGGAGCAACCCCAGTTCGCTTGCACCTATCTCGCATGGACATTTGTGGTTTCGCGAATTTCAGCGGCGGTCGTGCAACTTAAAGGGATGCCCGAATCATATCGGTCACTCTTAGAATCCTTCCTACCACACCTTGGCCGTGCCTATTCTAAGGACCGAGAGCCTCTCCATGTTTTGATGTCGCGGAAGTGTTTGGATCCAAAAGCCGGGCTCTTCCCACTCATGTCGACACTGTTGACGGAATCCCCTCTGTTTGTGACTTCTGTTGCATGGAGGACAGGGACCACCATAACTGATCCTAATGCCATCGCGTTCCGTTCTGTCTTCAAAGGTGCTCCCCTTCATTGCTGTACCGCCCAAGTGCTCGCTGAATCCTGTTTTCACCAGGTCTCCTTGTTGCCCTTGTAGAGCTTGTTGCGGTGGAACTCATTCCGGAACTGGATAAATTCGTCGATGTATGGATCGCAATGTTCGGCAGAAGCGAAAGTCCCTCCGTCGCTGGGATCTGTAGTCAGTATTGGCAGACCGACTGGCCAGTAGGAATCGCGCGTCGAGCAATATTTGACGTGGCACGGTCTCGTTTCCCTGTACAGTGCCGGCCGTTAATGTGCCTTCTGCGATCCATGACTGCATCAGGATTCTCAGACACCGACCCATTGGCAGTGTCAGATCATTCTCACGTATCCGAAGGATTGACCTCCGAACGGGAGCTTTGTGCGCGACACGTCTTCTACTTCCTCGACAACCTTCCGAGCTACTCTCAGGTGATTCATGCCAGTGCCTGCACCGGAGCGAATGCCTTGTTCGAGAAACAGATTGAACAGTATAGTTCCACCTCTTCTCCAGCATTGGTATACACCAATGTGTATCCAATGATACTTCCCGGTGGCAGCACACTACCAGCACGCTCCAAGGGTCGATTAATCAGTGGAGAATGTGGTGACAACTTAGTCGTCTCATGGACACACGATCACTCCGGATGGGATATTCTGTTCGAAATTTTGACTTGCTATGTCTACCAACATCGTTCGGGCAGCACTCGAGGCTATAACAAAGCCTCATTTTCACGAGACCGTGACGGAACAAACATACGTTTCTCCATGAAAGATACGGGGCTTGAAGTGGATGGAGTGATCTCAGAAGCACTTGTTACCGACATCCTGGACCTTATCCAGAGCCTTATCCAAGACAATAGCACAATGGGCGAGCAGCTCGTGAAGGCGTTCGAACCTGATCCTGACAATCCCTCTGTGCCCGATTTGGTTCAGCTCACAACCATGATCTTAGAAGAGGCTCTTTCCCGTTTAAACTCACAACCCAAAGCCACCCCTCCTCACCAGCTAATCACCTCTGCGCTGAGTGTTTTGTCGGCGGTACTAGAAATACCAGGCTATTCGCCTCGTGTTTGGATCTACATCCGCTCCGCGTCTAGTTTGTTTGGCTCTGAAAAGAGCCCAGGGTTCTGTTCCGCCACGCTCGCTTTCGAACGGGTGACAGGAACTTATACCATGACTCTGGCGCTGCTCGATCTCGTTCGGAAGCTTTGCGATGAAGCGTCAATTCACCTTGTCCCTGACGATCCCCAGCTCCGTAAACTCAAAGACGAGGTATTGTTACGTGCAGCGAAGTTTGTGCACACAGAAATCTGGGTCGAGCACTTGGGGTGGAAATACAGCCGAATCAGCGATCGTTTTGAGCTGGGGCGGCGGATATCATCTCTCTATCTGAAAATCTTACGTCTAACTCCGCAAGTGATTGAAGAGAGTCCATTTGTTCGGCTTAGCAAAGCTATTTTGAATCTCCTGCTATACAAAGCTTCCACCTCCGCCATAGGTCCCTTAATTTCCGGGATCTCTTCTGGAGCACATATGCTGGATACCATGTATACTTCAAGACGATTTGGGGATGCCAGAGGACTCGTGCTTCTTTTAGAGTCACATCTACGCCTCATTCATCTCATTCTCCGCCGAAAATGCAATTCTGAAGTTGCCACCAATCCATGCCTTCTTGAGCAGGCTCTCTGCGGACAGGTTACCGGTGGAGGCTCATCTCATGATCCTTATCGGACAAAAGTGAACCCCGCAGACGCTCTATGCTCCTACGTGAAACAAAGGGACGCTGGCCATGTGGTACCGCTGGAGGCTGCCAGGGTTTTGACTGCATTGTGTGTGTCACTTTCCATGTCGCGCTCATTCCCATCAAGTATTGCTGGGCACATGTCCGACGCTGAAGGTATCGTTAATTCCTTTGTACGGATCGTACAGCACCCGTACGATGAACCCGAGCTTCGGTATGCAGTCTGGAACTTCATGTCCGTCGCAATGGATAAAGAGCCTGCGCTGGGTGGACTTCTCATAGCAGGCCAATTCTACTCCTTCCCTGATGCAAAAGGAAAGGGCAAAGCTTTAGAACCACCACCTTCGAGCAATACCGCAAAAGCCATCGACGTGGCCCGCGAAACACTTGCCAATTGGAGTCAGTTATGGGAAACAAACCCTCAGCTGTTGACAGCCGTTCTGAAGTTCCTTTTCGTCGTGTGGCAGCATGGCCTCGAGCATAAGACTATTTTGGAGAAGATCCGTAAAGACCCCGAATTTTGGAAGCAGATTTCATCAATAAGTGCATCAGAGTTGGGGCCAATTCCGGACTTTGAGACGGAAGCATACACCCAGGTAGATGGCGGTAAAAGATCGAATGCCCACAGTGCAGTGGCTGAACACTGTTATCGCACAAGTGCCAAGGCATTTGCCCTGCATATAATTGGCCTCGACATTGGTATACACCTCCAGTCTTTACCGAAGGATCCGCCTCCCACAAAACCTCCCAGTTTCCAGTTTATAGAGTCCCGTTTCAGATCACAAGATGAGCTAACCGATTTGCTATCAGAGGCCACACCAAGCTCTTACGTCCCAGGACTTCATGACGGCCTATCAGAATTATTAACTTCTAAGTTCCCGGGCCTGGGAATCGCCCAACTTGAATCTCAGCTGCCAAAAGACGAACGTCAGTTCGGAGATGATTTTTCATACTCCGCTTCGCTACTGGGCAGTCGCCTGGACCCGTATCGTACCAATCATGATGCAGCTGGCTACGTTGACTCGGCGGAAAGACTGGTATCGACTATCAACCTGAATCTATCGCTCACTCATTCTCAGACCAATTTGGTTGAAGCATGGCGATTTTTATTGCACCAGGTCATACCCTATCTCGGCGGCGATAGCTCACAAAGACGCATCCTTCTGTCGATAGCCTCTTCAATATCGTTCGATATTACCAGGGAAAATCGACTGGGCGACATGGCGGCAGCGATACACGAAACGAGACTATCCCTTCTCCGATCCGTCCTCGAGTTGGCATGGTTCTTCGACTCAGAGCAGACAGAAGAAGTTAGCACCTTCATCGAGCTTGTTGACAACGTTCGTAACATCCTGCTCAACGAATACCAACCGCCCTCGAAATCCATCCAAGGAATCTGCTCGATACCATTTCATCGCCCTCTTCTCCAGGTCCTTTACTTTTGCGTCAAAGGCGCGAGGAAGTTGGTTCGACGCCCGAAGACCATGAACACGGAACAACGACACAAGGTGTATCTCTTGATAGAAGCCACCCTCAACCTTGTTATCGACGGTCTACGGGTAACGTTCGTGTCTGCTGCTGTCAAGAGGGACAGTGCCCTTGACCAGGATATGGAATTGTTGGTCGCCGTATTCGAGCAATCTACACGACCTGATATATCGCTGTCACCTACCCTGTGGTTACAACGATGCCAAGAGACCGACGTTATCAAAGCCAGTTTGGAACTATATACGCGAATCGATCTCGTCGGGTTGCACGATCCTCAGTCCCTCAGCCTCCATAAAAGACCCCTTTACAGCTGCCATATATTGTCGTTCCACATGGCTCTAGCAAGCGTCCCGTTGGCGGCGGAACGGTTTGCGAGCGAGGGGTTGCTGTCAGCGTATAGCAACAATTTTCTGAGCACTGCAATCAGTACAGGGATGATCGATGTCGTTCTAGGAGAACTTCCAGGGCAGAGAAGCCCGGCCCACCATGCTTATTGCTTGATGTTAGCGGTCGTTTCTGGAGTGACTTTGTCGATGGGAAGACACAACCATTACTTTGATCAGGAGTCGTGCGGGCTTGTTCAGCTATTTGGAGATCAGATTTCACGTGCCCTATCGTGGAACACTGGAGAAGCAATCACCTTCCCCCTGTTGGAAGAGATCGAACAGGCAGTTCTCCTCTTTCATGCCATCGCTCTGAACACTCCAAACGTGAATGTTCATCCAGAGGTCGAAAATATCATGAGAGTGTTCAGCCCTCTCGCCCTCCGTCAACTACAACAAATCAATTACGCAATTTCGCACCCCAATCATCTTGCTAGCCTGTTCGAGCCGATCACCGCAGAGGAACGTCTGCTGCAAGAGCAACCGTCGCCTTCCGCGGATCCTCTGAAACGACCTTTGATTGTTCAGCTCATGCACCGCTTTTTCAAGCTGTCTTACAACATTGTTTCAACTTTGACATGCTTAAGCAAGGCGGATATGGTTCTCACAGGTGACCAAGAGAATTGGCCATTGAAGGAGGCATTGGTGATTCCAGTAAGTGTCCGACCAGCTCTTATGTCTTGGAGATATGCTCACGACAACCATTACAGCACTCGAAAGTCGTATTGGGCGAAACTGCCTCGATAGGGACTCTCCTTGAGCTTGGTAATGCTTCGCTTGACATGCTGCATAACCTCTCGAACCTGCCAGCAGGTCAAAGCATCATATCAGTGAACAAGGCAGGCGCCCAGCTAGATGTCAAGCAAGGCGTGACGGTCGCTCGAAGAAATCTCGAGGTTATTTTGACCTATACTGTCACCCAGCTAACGATGTGGTTATCGAAGCCTGATGCAGATGTCACTTCTTCGGATATGGACACTGACGAGCCCACCCTGGATTTACAAAAATCGGAGGCACCAAAGGACCGCCGCGGGGGTCGTGCGTCACTCTCCTTGGGTGACAGAATGAGGAGAGGGATGACTGGGGAGATGGCCGCAGATGTCCAGAGTTTATTGAATAAATCCAAACCGGCCATCGTCAAAAGTGACGTAATCCTTGGAACAGGATGGGTTGATGTCACACCGATTCTACTGACGTTCCTTCAAGAACGAATCATTGCTCCAACTTTATGATCCTCACTTTTCTACCCTTGTAGGCTGCTCTCGTTTTTCTAATTGTTGTTGTCATATGTAGCCATATTATTTGTCCTTTGATGTTTTCGCTTCTATGTCAGGCTTGACGATAAGGAGATCTAGCATACCATGCTCTCGTACTTGAGCAAAGGGATGATAGCCACGAGATTTCGATGTTCTGACAGCCCGAATTGGAGATTTCATATGTCATGCTTCGCTGGACTCGTCACTGCAGTCCTCTGCGTTAAACATTGAGGGCTCTACTCCCAGATTCCTGCCTCTCGAGATTCAGACGAAGTGACACGTTTTGAACTGTATTTTGTGGGCCTTGGGTTTGCGTATATACATGCAATGTAACCCCTAACTCTCTTCCTTGCAATAGCAGTGTGGAACGTACTACAACGTTTGAATCTACAACCAGGCGTACTAATCCAGCTCATCAGTCAATCCACCGTCCATACTTCCCGAATTCCGCATCCGCTTTGAGCCTCTCCATATCTTCGTCTCTCAAACAAATTGCGAGTGTAATCTCCCCATCCCGCGCCTTGGGCATCAGGTATCCTAGACTCTCAACCGGAACAAATTGTGGTCTCCTTACCGACTCGGGTTTTCCTAGTCCAAGGTCAAAATCGAATTCATAGCAATTCAGCTTTGCCCATGAACTAAGCATGAAGTCGATCGACAAGTCAAGCGAGTCTGTGAAAGAAATAACAGTATCGGGCGGGGCACGGTCAAGGAGGGTCGCCAGGGCACGAGTTTGGTATGCTATGGCTTTAGGTTCCAAAGCTGATCGGAGTTGCGATGCCACCACACCCAGAGGCTCTTCAACCAGCTTTTGAATCGCAGATGTATGATAGTTCAAATTTTGCATAAGCCCGGGATATGTTCCTGGAATATCTAAAGATTCCCGCACATCCACGGCACGCGTGAGTGTTGCTTCTTGTGTGGGGCTCAAACGGGGTAAGCGGGCACGCATGATAGATTGCCAGACGAAGGCACTCAAGGTGTCGTCCGTGGAAACGTAACCGGAAGGGACAGTTTGTGTGGCAAGTGATTTCAGGCTGACAAGCGAGGCAGGAGAAAAGGAGATGTAGGTCCAGGACGACTTTGAAGGTGTAGATGGACTGTTGTTTGTAGGAAGAGGGAGCTTAGCTATCTGACGATTCAGCTCGGGACCCGGTGTATACGAGTCGTCGAGCAGAGAAATGAGAGTTCCGCGTTCAAGATTGCCAGATGACAGCTCTTCTATCGTGAATGGCTCGTTGCGGCAAGCTTTTGACAGAAGGTGAATCAGCTGGCCTTGCCCAATCATATCCATGGCACTATGGTGACCTACAACGGTGAGCACCAATCCGCCGGTAATGAAATTGGCCTGTAGGGCGAACACTGGCCATTCCAACTTTGTTTCCTCCGTGGTCGGAATTGTATTCCGTGGGGCAATAACGGATTCGTCCAGCATGTGGAAAGGAAAATTGGCTCTTCTCAGAGCATCCATTGATGGAATCGAAGGATCATTCCTTAGATCTTTCACGACCAGAGGAGGAGTCTTCCCAAAGGCCTTGATCTTTAGGATCTCTGAGGAGCCTTTGCCCGAAAATTCACCAACGACCTGTCCTGCTGCCCAAGGGAAACTGGTAGCGAGCCTCTGAAGGCCGTTCCTTAGGGTTTCGATTATGGTCGCGTGTGAGGAGGATGCAGGAACTGGGAAGCAAAAGCAGATCTGAGTGTAGATCTTGAGAGGTAGTTGTCCGAGGATGTCTAGCGAGACGTTCAGGTTGTTTACAGAGGCTGTCCCGTGCATGGCGAACAATTATCCGCCGTTGGGTACAAATCTAAGAAACTTGCTATTTTTAAGATGAAGATCCAAGTCAGAGCAGGTCAGAAGTTCGATGACGGTGCCGAAAGCGCTTCCAGTGTAGCCGAAGAGCTAATAAATCCATCTGATTCAGCCAGGCGAAAATAGATACACTCAACGAATTAATTTCCGACCACACGGAAAATAGAAACAGATGCTTAAGTACACTACGCAGTCCTCGGAATCTCAAAGAATGACCAGGTCTCCACGACAGGAACTGCACCAAAATACGTGCGAGTCATCCAAAAATTGTGGGCGTATATGTTGGTACAGTGCATGGGTTTTGATACCCATTGCACTCGATGGTCTGGATCTCTGACCGTCGTTCGATCCAGTCACAGAAAGAACTGGTGACATTGACCGTGAGTGAGTTTGGGACGAAGCAACTAGCTCTCGGTCAATCCTGGCCTTGAGCATGCTGAGACTGACTTTCCGTTTATGTCTCGTCTCAGGAGACAAATTCTGCTCATATGCCGGTGAAGTACGCCTGGCTGCAACTAATGATGGGTTCAACCTGGAGGACGAGGTGACAGCTGCACGATGGAGGTCTCGGTCATTACTATGTCGGCTGGAAGGACGAGATGGTACAGCCGGTGAACTGCGGTGATGGACGTATGAAGCAAATTGGTCTTCAAGAGCTGTAACTTGCTTGACGAGTGAATGAGAACGGGCATCAGCCTCGAAAAGAGCGGTTTCCAATGACCGTATGCGTGACTGTGCGGTAGATAATTCAAGGTCGTGCTGTTGCTTGTATGAGCCTAACATCTCGTCATCGAGGGAACGGGGAACGCTATTAGTGGCGAGTCCCGTTGTTTCCTTGAGTCGCTGAATTTCCTCGTCCTTGTTGTTCAATTCTTGACGGAGCGTTTCGATCTCATTCTGTGCCCGCTCTATGAAACCGTTCCCCTCCGCCTATGAAAGAGGGACTGAGCGAAAATCTACAAGGGATCAGCGAAACCCACGACGAACCTGCTCACTGCTCCTCTGCTCTACCTCCTCCTTCAGCGCTTCGAGCTCTTCCGACTGCGACATTGTGAGCATCGTCAACCTTTCAACCTCTTGAAGCCTCTGGGCAGCATCCTGATGGTTCTTGGCACGATCACTCTCAAGTGATCGTACACTGGCCATCGCAGAATCTAGTTCCTCCTGCAATTTATCATACGCCTTCTGCAGTTCATTCGAACTGTCCTCTGCGTCCGTCCGCTCCTTTTCCCTCTCCGACAGAGTGTCTTGCCATTGCCGCTCCGACATCTCCTTCTCGTCCCTAACATCCTGCAGAGAGACTTCTAGCTGAGAGATGACTTGATCCCGGTTACTCAATACCCGCTCCAAATTTTCTACCTTCTCACTCAAGTCCAATTTGACGCCTGTCAATTCGACTATCTTCGGTCGCATCTCGTCTAGAGAACGCATGAGGGTCACGCCTTCGGCCTGGAGATCCTTCTGCGTGCGTTCTGCATCATCAGCACGACGTGTAGCATTCTTCGCCTCTGTCTGTGCGGCTTTGAGATGACGGGTGCTAACAGTCAATTCCTCCACAGCTTGCTTTAGTTTGTCCTGCAACAAGGTCAGTGCTTCCTGGGTCTTTCCGACCTCGATCTCCAAGGTAGACTTCTCCTGTAGTAAGCCGTTCTTCTCCGAGCTTACTGTGATGAATTGCTGTTCAACAAGATGATGTTGCTGTTCAAGGTCGCAATGCTTGGACTTCCACACGTCTTCACCGTCCTGATGAGTCTTCAAGCGAGCTGCAAGGTCTTCACGTTCGGTCTTCAGATCGGCATGCGCCTGATGGAATAAGGCCGTCAATAATACTGAGGAGTGTTATACGACCTGCGGTGATATACCTGTTTCAACTTGGAGAGTTGGAATTCTAATTCGTCCGCCCGTTCATGAGTATTCTTCAACGATGATTCCAGCTTTTCTACACGATCGTCGCTTTCTATTTGTTCCTCCAGCTCTTTTACTCTTCGCTGATGAGTCTCGGATTCCTTCCTCAGCGAAGCGATGGTCACATTGGCAAACTGTATTTGCCTTTCCTAATAGACAGGCTAAGTCGCTCATTTGATTTACTCATTCTGAGGAAAACGTACCTGTTCCCTCGTCTTCTCTGTCATCTCTTTCTCCTTCGCTTGCAGAACCTGATTCCGACTTGAGGTATCTCCCATTTTACCTCTGAGCTCCTCAAGTTGCTGCTCCAGATTCCTTGATTTTTCCTGTTCCTTGGCAAGCTGATCTTCAACAATCTGTGACTCTAGAGGTGGGACATGATTATTCAAGTGGTGTGTTTAATGTAAGCTTTCACCTACTGGCATCTACATCCCCTAATCGTTCCAGCTCCGATGTTAATGCAGCCTTCTCAGACACCAACAAGGCGATTGTTCTCTGTTCATTCCGTATTGAGTTATCCTTTTCAACCCGAACTTGCTCCACGCGTTCTCGTAATTGTTGTGACTGATTCTGTTCTTCCATGAGCAATGATTCCAATTTTTGAAGCTCTACCAACGAGATTGAGGATTAGTGTCGAGATTCCAGTCCAACGCCAAGGAAACTAAAAACCCTTACCAGCCCTAATCGTGTTCAGCTCCCGTTCCAAATCCACTTTGTAAATCTCATTCTTCTCTCTTATTTCTTCCAGGGCCGCGACCTTTATGTCGCGCGCATTTAACTTTCCAGCATTAACTTCACGTTCAGATTTGAGTGCTTCCACTTCTGTCTGCAACGAATCGTTACGCGATTTGAGGGTATCCAATTCCCCAAGTCGAGCCTTCAGCGATTGATTTTCTGAACGTAACTCTTCTAGTTTCACATCATTGACATGTCCATTTGGGGGTATTGATGATTGTGGTAGTGAAGCAACAGAAGGTAGTGGTGACGCCGGACTCGTTGCAACGACAGCCGACGGCGGTGGAGGTGACGGCGCCCTCGTCAGCGAAGACAGCCAGGACGTGTCTCCCGATGTTGCATCGTCTTTTCCGAACCTAAAAACCCAAACCAAACGCTCAATAATGAAGAAATCATTCAATTCATTATTCCACGTACACGTCACTTATATCTCTAGCCTTCTCCTTCTCTTCGTGTACCGGAGGTTCAGAGGGTGCTGGAGAGAACGCTCTCTCACTCGTAGGTGACGCTAACCCGGACGTTGGATTGCCTGTTCCAGAGCCGGATTTCTTCGCGGCTTGACGCTTCTTGAGCTACACAGAAAACGGGGAAAACGGAAAAGTCAGTCCTGACAGCAGTCTGAATGCTTATGAGAAGATACCATGGCTTTTGCTCGTGCTGCCTTTGCAGCACGATCATCAGCTTCAGACATATCCGTGTAAGTGTAAGGGAATGAAGGATTGAGAAAGGGGGAGAGAGGTCTAAGTGTAACCCTGGAGAAGTGTCGATGTCGTACTTACAACGCGCCTAAACGCGTGGAAACGTGTAGCCGGCCCCGTGACATTCAGTGATTATATACACACTATGCATTTTCTACGAAGTACAGGGCCAACAGATCAGATGCGATATGGAGACGATACGACGAAAGAATCAGAGTAGAGATATACACGGAGAGGATAGATAAGCGAAGAGGTAACAAAAATGAGATGCGGATGGAAACCGAAAGATCGGGTAAAAAACAATGAAGGGAGACAGCTGGTGAGAGTCCATGAAAGAGAGAATTAAAGGAAGATACGAAAAAACTAGAATTCGCTGACTAGCAAAATTGAATGAGAATAGATCGTAACTCGAATGCATATGCATGCGACATGAACGTGTCAAGGTCATATCCTGCTCTCGTTAACAAGGCTTCATGAAGAAGACAGACATTAGGAAGGTAATACATTGCCCTCAACACCGCTTTCAACGCCTCATTCAAGTGAACAAGGCTGGCCTTTTTGTTTTTATCGTACGCAGTTTCTGGAGTAGGTCCTGTATTGCCAACTCAGGTTAAAATGAATAGAGAAGGTCGAAATGGACTCACTTCCGCTTCTTCTTTACTGACCGTGCCCCTATTCCTCTCGATCTCCAATCCCCCCTCAATACTCTCCAACACATCTCTGATCAACTCCCTGTAATCGACTCCAAAGAACTGCGTCAGTTTGGCCGCCTTTTTTCTCCTCATCTGGAAGAACAACTCCTGCGGATCACGTCCTCCACGAGCGGTGGGGGTATCGTCCCGGCTTAAAATCGAATCGGTCCGATCTCTTCCACCAAAGTAAGGATGCTCCAAAGGGGAAGAGTCTAGAGACATGAAGGAAGTTCTTGACCCAGTGACAGGCGTAGGCAATGAACGTCTCCGCTCAGATTTGAACGAAGGTGAAAAGGACGCTCGTTTATCATCAGCGGGCTGTTTGCCCTTGTCGTTAGAGGCGTGGAATCGTAATAATTCTTTGACATAGTCATGCTCGGGGTCAGGCGAAGGTTCTTGGTCAGCGTTCCAATCTATGAGATTGCCAGAATCGGGACTGTTGAGGAACTGGTGCAATTCCGCCAAGGAGGCTCTGTCGTCCTGTCAATCCGAAAGGAAATAAGAGCGGGGGATGAGCCAAAAGCGACGGGGAGTAGCGAATATTAGATGGCACGTAAGTGCGATAGAATGATGCACGGAAGGTATGTGTTTGGCCACGAAACATTAAGATGGATTTGAATAATAGAGGTACAAAGAAGGGAATATTGATAGATCAGCAAAAGCGCGTAAAAAACGGCGAGCAGATGACTCACCCGGTCCAGAATGTCGTCGAGTGAGTTCAAAGAGTGCTGGTAATGCGAGTATACCACACTGGAGCCCCTAGCTCTCCTCGCATCAGAAGAAGATTCACCAGTGCTTGCAAAGGTGTTGTACCCCGTTTGTTTGTCCTTGCCATCCTTGTTTGTACCCTTGGGCAATAACTGTCTCTCACTCTCCGCTGTCCCCGGCCTGTGATGTTTCTTCTTTGATTTGTAATTTGCGAGGGAATACAAGGGGTTTTCTCCAGATAGGGAGGGAAGAGGGGGTCCAGAGTGAGACGAGATCGTACCTTGACTGATCGTGTTAGCTGCAGACGCCGGGTTAGACGGAGGAGCAGAGGGTGAAGGTGAATGCCGAGTATGGTAGAGGGTTTGAGGGGGAGCAACACCAAACACCTGACATGTAGACGAAAGTGAGCTGAAATCCTGAAAATTAAAGCGATGAGAAATAAATGAAACTGCACCTTTTCCATCTTTTGTGCTCTTCGAACATTGATTGCCTTCTCTTCATTACTGAGACCATCTCTCAATCTATCAAGGTCATCAGACCAAGCAGGAAAAGCTGCTGCAGAGCTACTCCTTCGGCGTTTCAACCACGAGTTATCCTGTCGACCTTCCAATGACGAAAGTGCATCTGAAGGTGCGAGAGGCGGCAACGCGGGATCTTCAACCCCGGCTATAACTAAATTCGTTGGTACGCGGGACCCTAAAAAGCGATGCAATTTGGCCAGCTTTTCCCTCTTGCGTCGTCTATCTTCTTCAGCCTGTTCTTCTGGCGACATATTGATCTTGAGATTTTCGAATAGAGAGATATCGTCCGTGCTGAAGGAGGTCGACCGACGAAGAGACAGTGAAGAAGTGAGGTCTTCTGTCAAAGATGCGGATGTATCTGGTGATTTTTCAGGGGGACGTCGTCGGCCGGCGAGATCGTGTGACTTTGACCCTTGACCTTCCTGAAGGTGCAGAGGAAGATCATAAGAACCCGATGAAGAGCTTGTTGGAAGACCGTTGCGGTGATTGTGTGGATCATCATCAGTTAGTGCCACCGAGGCGTTGTCATCAACTGGCACCATTGTGACGGTGATTCTGTGTGCATGGTCTAGCTCCCCATCTGAAAGGTCCATGAAGGAAGTGGCCGTGTCATCGAACATGGTGCCTTCGTGTGTGCTGCCAATTTCAATGTTGAGTTCGGATGAACGACGAGAGTAAGAGGATTGATTGTCCCCATACTCGTCCGTGGCGGCGTCACTGAGGAATGAAAACTGATCCGGGGTAAGAGGCGTGGAATAGCGTCGACCATTACCTGAGACGTATTGAGTACCATGAGATGGCGGCCAGAGCGGTAAAGGCTTGTTGGTGCTTGATACACCAGTGGTAAAAAAATTCCCTTCAGCGTTCCCAGATGATGATGAAATATTGATATCGCTCGAAACGGAATGGGCAGCACGATGATGTCTGTGTTTGGTAAGGCCAGCGCCAGGCGGCGAGCTAGGCAAATCGAGAAAACTTTTCCCCTGCTTTGCCAATGTTCCCGGCGCTGGAGTTTGTCCAAAAACCTGAGCGAGTTTTCGGGACTTGCGCACTAGTTCTGATCTTTGCATCGAATTAAGGTGATTGGTGGTGGGCGGTAAGTCGAGTACGGGTGAAGAGGGTGAGGAACCTGAATGAGAGGTGTTTCTAGGACGTCTATGAGGGCGAAAAGAAGAGAAATCTGGTTTTGGTGAGGTAGGAATGGGGGGTTTGGTCATCGTAACGGTTGTTGTGAGTGTTGTGGACAATCCAGCGTGGGAATTAGGTCGTGAAACGGCAAGCGGTGATTTTCTCCTCCTCGCTACGTTTCGCGTCGCCGAGCCCGTCTGCTCTGGTCCACACAAATCCTTCAATTCTTGTAATCGCTTAATTTGCTCCAACGTTGGTGCCGGATTGATGTAAGGGTTGGAAGTTGTTGTCTGTTCAAGATTTGGCGACCCAAGTGAGCCCACACTTCCTGTACTGCGCACACTATCCACGGAATCCCCTGAAGTCCTGGGTCTTCTGGGATTTCTTCTGGGGGGAGGAGATAGAGGTTTGATTTGGGGCATGCCAGAGTCGATCGAATAGACACTGGAATGAGGGGAACTATTGCCGCTTGCAGGACTAGTAGGCGACCACGGGGTGCAGCTATTCAGACCTCTGTGTATTTGTTCTTCGTGTTCCAATAAAGCATCGAGGTTGGGCGAGATAATTAAGGACTTTAAACCCGATAGCTGTCCTGATGAAACTGTTGATGTTCTAGCTCTCACTGTTCCGTTTGTCGTTCGTGTTGTCATTGTCCACAAGCTCACCTATTCTACTTCGACGGTGTTGAATTGTCAATCAGTGTCTCGATGGCTTCTGACAAGTTCGCCACGCACCTTAATCAGCGATGTCAATGCTTCCTCCTCCCCCCAAAGGTCGTGATTTCAGATTCTTCAAGTCCGGAAGAAGAACCAAATCCCCGCTTGATATCCAACGCCAATATGTATCCCGATATACTAGCCCGGCGTGCTTGCGCGCCAACAACACGCCACAACGCAGCTAACGGCGCCCCTTGAAATGAAATGGAGTGTCACAGCTCCCGCTTGACGACTATCAGAGCTGTAACACCGCCTTGCTGTTTCCAGGACACTCGTGGGCGAAATAGACACCGGCCCGGAAATTCTCGCCTGCCTATGGATGTGGAAGTGGGTGGATGTAGACACTGTTACCGACCCAGAGGTCTATATGTGGTATGTTTTTCGCATTCCGGTGTACAAAAATTTCCGTTTCACCCGGAAGATTGAAAAGGATTGAAGCCGACTCCCATGCAGCCCCCCAAGTTATCAGCCTTCACCTTGAAACAGCCCCTGGCTGTATATGTTCTAATACCCCGGGTTTCACTTCTTTTTTCCAATATCAGGACAGCGACATGATCGAGATCACAACTTCAGTTCCTCGTCAGAAGCAGTCTGAACCTTCCGAAGTGAGATTGTCGTTAAATCATATCAAAGCCCATAGCCAAGAAACTTGTTTCAAATCCCCGGGATTGGCCCGGTTACTATCGAAAGTTAACTCCATTCGCAGAATCTCTGGACCCAAGCTCAGGTCATGGGACCGAGAAATGTGAGGCTCGAAACTGATCGACGGACGATTATGGCGGCGGGCGTCCATTTCCTTCCCATGACTGAAGGGACCCAGTTCAATCAGCCACCGCAGCGCCTGTTTCTATGTGCATGGAGCAAGAATTACTGAGCCTACAGGCTGTCAACATTACGGGTGGTGACGAGCAACACTTTGTGGATGGATATCTGCCTCATCAGACGGAGAGGTGACATCCAACGTATGCTCAGACTCAATTCGCTATCCACGACCACCAATGATGCGAAGGGGAATTCAGTCATCTCAGTTACATGCTCAGTCTTCTCCTTTCAATCGTCGGGAACCCACCACAATAGTAGCTTACGAACTCTGGATATTATGAGCGGGATGGCTTCATTTAACCTCGGGAAGTAAATGAAATCATGGGGGACATAGCAAGTTGAAAGTCCAGGGTCGTTGTCGCGGCTCGCCATGAGCCATACAATGGTCACAATATCTCCAAGGGCTCATGCTACGCGGGATAAAACCTTCAAACGACTGAGGTTTTTTTTCTTCGTTCACTGCCACCAGTACTTCTTCGAAACCCCGCACTACGAAGACGTATCTGCCACCGCCGCACAAGACCGTAGAACTTATCATAATCGAGGCGCCCCCCCCGTAGATCACGATCATAAGTTTTGAGCTGGCAGCGGACGAAGACTTTTTTGTCCCTCAGTCCCTAAAAAAACACTTCGTCAGTGGGAAATCCAATGGGAATCCACCTGTCAGCGAGTCGACAAGCCCCCTGTAGCATGCGTTTCAAGGACCAGTTCGAAAGCCGTCTTATTTAGTAAGGCAATGCGTTAGGAGACCAGAGGCTCGGATGAGATCCGACGAGGGTTATGGTACTTGTCTACCGGCACGATAGATCTTCAGACTTGCCGGCTAATTGTAAGGTTGGCTGATACCGTCGTGATCAGCTCACGACGTCGCTGAAGAGGTATGTTTGAAGGTCAGAAAGCTAAGTGCTTCCTTATAGTCCTAAAGAGCTTCATAGACACAAACGTCTCGGGGACTCGGAGACTAAAGTATCAAGGTCAAGGCATCGGCGAGGGCAACAACTTACAAGAATAGAACCGTGGTTCCATTCAGCATATTCTGGCAGTTTGACAGGCTAGGTGAACTATCCTCATGCTGTCCTTTTGCCATGAAAATGTGCCACGGCTGGAAAAAAACTTAATAGAATGATGGCGCAGGTGAATGCCAAGCCGGTTAGTTCGGAATCGGTGATAGGAACGCGGAGTTTGAAATCCGACGCAGTGTCTCGTGACGTCGTTATCGATTTTGGACCCACGAACACCTACTTGAGACCTTCCACTCAAAACTCAGAGCGTCAGTGGTACAAGTTGATCTAAGTAAAGATCATCTATATGCACAAAATATCGCGACATGTCAAAAAATACAAATGCAAAATTACAGTATATAGTACTCGAGTGAGGATAGTATGGTAAACGAACGTTCACTTTCTCTCGGAGGTACGCAAAACAAAATTGGAGACAAGAAAAAAAATACTGGTTAAGCCGTAACTCCTATACTATCTACTACAGATGGTGGCGACAATGAATCTTCCTTCTCTTTCCCCTTCTCCTTTTGTTCCTTCAACGACGCTCTCTTCGCAATCGACTTCAATTTCTCAGACGCCGGCGACGGTTGTTCGTCCGAGGTCGACGACGGTATCGGTGTTGTCGTCACCGTGGAGCCCGTATTCGATTCTGCGGAGATAGATACAGTGGCGGTCGACGTTTCGGATGACGTACTAGTAGCTGGCATCCGAGTTCGGGGAGGTAACGGAGGTGGTGGGGAACGTGTGACGGGAGTTGCTGTTGCTGCTACATTGTCACTCAAGCTGATTACCGATGATCCTGGAGTTGAACGGGGTGGAAGAGGTGGTGGGGTCTTCTTTTTGGGAGGCAGTGGGGGCGGTGGGGCTGTAGTGGTGCTCGGTATAGGCGTTAACAATGAATTATCCAAGTGGTCGTCGGTATCTCCTTCGCCATGTACAGTTAAAGGCGGTTCCATCTGATCTTCTTTATCCTTCTGGTATTGTTGTTGCCCTTGGTTCTTATTGAATAACCTGTAAACACTCTGTATCCCAGCCGATCCGCCCAGCGAGCTCAATACCTTGCTTTTACTCTCCGGTGACGAGGACGCTGACAAACTAGGCTGAGGGTGTTGAGGAGGCGCAACATAGCCCATAGACATTACTTCTCCTTTGTGACTCGCGTGTATACCTGGAATTGACATTGTCCTCGCTTGTGGTTGAACGGAGTATACTGGTGGCGTTCCCGTTCCTACACCCTTGGACTGACTATCCTGCGTTGCCTCCCGTGATACCGGTATTGCCTGTGGACGGGGTTCTCTGTCCACACCTTGTGTAGCCGATGCCGAAGATGACCGCCTGGCTGTAGGAGTAAGGGCATCAGATGCAAACAAGACGGAATCATCATTAGGGTTCGGGGAATTCCGCGAAGGACCAGGGGAGCGAGATGTCGTACGCAAAGGTGTGTTACCCGCCGTCAAAAGAGTATTATCCTGTCCGTCTACTTGATTACTGCTAGACGCTTGCTGCCTTCCCCTCCTTTCAGCGACAGCAGCCCTGACATCAGCATAGCTCGTCCTGGGCTTTTGCCCATCGCTCCCGTTTGTACTCCCTATGGTACTCGTTGTCCGTGTTCTAGAGACCCCACTACCCGCCGACTCATGATCAGCCAAATCATCACTCTGACCGCTGCCGGAAGAAGAAGCAGTGTCTTTCCTGAGATTCCCCCAATTCACATTCATTCCCCACTTTTTCATCGTTTCCTTGGCTGTATTACTTAGTGCCTGTTTGTCGGCTGCTTTGGCCTTGAAAGCAGTGAGGAACGACGATGGACTAGAGGGAGGCTTGGGATTCGCAGTAGGGATGTTTCTGTCAAATGCGGAGTAGACGGACGAAGAGGTCGAATCCACTTCGTTGTGAGAAGACGAATGACTAGATAACGACCGCTTGTGCGAGATAAGAGATCCCCCGTTTTCTAGCTGGTCGTCAGTACCCCAGGCATCACCGGGCATCAACTCTGCTCTTTTGGGTGCAGAATGTGGTCTAGGAGGTAACGACTCTTCCGCTTTCGTCATGTCACCACGATCATCCTCTGGAGTATCCCCGTGCACGTCAGAATCGAATCCTTTCACGTCAGAGAGCCGGGTTTTCCGTCTATTCCTCCCGTCGGAATTTTCAGAAGGCGAGGCAAAGACGGTGACAGGCTCCGAGGAAGTAGAAGCAATGGTAGGAGATTTCGAAAGGTGGGGTGTAGGTAAGGTCTCTGCAGACTCCAGCATTGCACTCTCCCCGGCAACTGTTTCCGTCCGCAAACCGGTCTGGATCACGGGCTCTTGTGAGATATCAGATTCGGGAGAGGGTCTAGCTCTTCGAGCTGCGTCAGCCCAAATTCCACCTCGATGTTCGTACGCGGCGGTTTCAAAGTAGGATATGTCATCCATATTGGGTAAAACCACAGATTCCTGTATCTGAGAAAAGAGACACGATGTGAGCACGCGGGGCGAAGTGATTATCACAGTAGTCAACTTACAATCTCCTTTATCTTGGATTCGATCGTGGACAAGATCATCCCCCACGTGATCTGCCTATCACTAACAATAGGCTCTACCTCCAAAACGATTTTTGGCATTTGCGTGAACGCATACCAAATCCTATTGCTCGGCGGACGCTTAATCTTGATCAACACATTTCCCTCTATTTCCTTCAGAATGGCGGCCAGTGCAATCTTAACGGTGTATTGATTTCCCCACCCAGGTACAGTAAGGAGTGCGGTGGCTTCAATGGTAATTCGGACCTCCCCTTTGTACTGAAGGTGCACTTCCATCGACGCATCTCCTTCCTTTGTTAGCTCCTTCAACATAGGTTTGCTGAACAAAGGCGTTCGATTGCCCACGGAAACTTCGGTAACTGCGAGTGATGGAAGGAAAGCGGGCCTTTTCACTTTTGAAATCTTCTTCATAAGTCGGCCAATAATGAAAGACTCGAGATGTTGCGTGCGGTAAAAGCTAAGGAGTATGCGTCCAAGGAGCGCGTTGAACCAACGCATGGGAATGACATCGGGTTGTTCGTCCAACTTGGACACGAGGATGTTCATGTCCGAGGGTAAAAAAACTGATTGAAGAGGTGATAAGAGGGGTTCTTGAGGAGGATTATCCGAAGCATGTATCATCGACAGGTACCAATCCTCCATCTCGTATGGTGATCGGATGAATATAAACCATGGGGTGATAGGTTCCAGTGCTTCCTCCCTCGCAGCCACAATCTTGTCCTTTTCTTGCTCAACCCTCCTTTCCTTCTCCTGTTTCCTCGAGTTGAATTGTGGAGTTTTCTTCTCGACATTAGCAGCGGCATCTGCATCTGTATCGCCCATTTTCATCTCCCTAGATAAACTGGGCATGGTCGTCTCCTCCTTCGACTTGGCCTTGGGCTTCAAGCAGATGGCATTCCTCCTAGTAAACAACTCCCCATCCAACAAATTCTCCGGATATATAACCACATCATGACTCCCTAATTGAATAACGGCCTCACACTCTGTCATACCTTCATCCTCGTAGAGATAGAGAATCTTCCCTTTGAGGACAACAAACCACATATCTTTCGGTCGTGACCGTTTAGGGTCCTTTGAACGAGCATCCAAAAAAGAGCGCATGAGATTAACATATCCACCGTCAAAAGCCGGCTCTTCAAACGTTCGTCGGACTGTGAGCCAACCTTTGCGTGTTTTTGGTATGTCGTTTACATCCGATGTTGACTGCTGTTTCGAGGATGATTCTGGTAGTGGTGGTAATCCGCTTTCGTCTTTGAGGAGCTTGGGTTTCAAATTCTTTTCTTGGACAGGGAGCGCTGTATACCAGGCAAACCATGCGAGGAGTGCTGCGACGAGAGGAATGAATGTGAAACCGCCCAAGACGTAGGCATATAGAATGGACTTGAAAGACATAGTGCTGAAAGATGGGAACCCTGGCCTCGGAAGCGGGGGCGGTAGGCTTGTAGGACCACCGTTGCAGAGGTACGAACGAACTTGGTAGATACCAGTCCCTGTCGGCTGGAAGATGATGCAAGAACCACGTGGTCGGCGGTTGTTTGAGCGCCTAGCGTGCACTGGCAGAATAAATTCTGCGGCAAAACTGGACGGCAGAACTTGGACCTATTTCATCAGCAGCTCTTTTACTGGACTTGACCACTGTTATCTGGGTGGTGGCGGAGTACTAACGTATATTATTTGACTGCGACCATTGAGCTGGACGTTGAATAAAATTTGAGAGGCCTAAGTATTTTGTTGCAAGTAACGTGACTCAGAGTAGTGGATTCTAGTAGGTCCAGCTGAGGACATGTCACAAATTGTGACAAGCCTTGGTTCCCTACGACCTAATGGACAACGATTTGGTTCGAGTATGGCATCTTATAAACGAGCTAAGCGATCAACTCGCTCATAATTATAAAATCACAAAAACCCTTCAATCTCAAGCAAATCTTTTAAAGGTCAACTCGGTTCTAAATAATATTAAATTTCCTACTAACACTGGTAAAAAAAGAATGAAACTACTCAAATCAGCAGTACTGCCTTCAGTTTACGACGCTTTAATACAGATATCACAAAAGGCGAGTTTAATCTTTCTCTGTGTAACCAACGAATGACTTTTTTTACCAGAAAACTTTGATTCGGAACTGGAACGTGTAAATGCACAAATGATAATCGAAAATCAAACTCTACTTCACGAAAACAAACAGCTCAGCTTATTATTAAAAGAGTACGAGGGAACGCTCGAGACCATCATGTCCAAATTTCGGAATCACACAGTCCGTTCTTCCAGATCCTTTCCTCCAACAACTCACCCACTTTTTCTTTAGTTGGCAGCCCAACAACACCAACTCACTCTCACACGTCACTACGAAACTCTCATTCTAGCTCGCCAAACACAAGATCTTTCAGCCGACTTTACATCCTCCGTCAACTTTCCCAAATCCCTCCATAGACTTTTACTCAACCTCCGAAATCTCGTCTTTTCAATCTCAGGACAAGAAATTCCTACACACAATTCGCCAGACGAGGATGCTAATTCACCATACGTCGATCCAAGTGAACTCGCCTATCTCTTGGTTACCCTCGAGAACAAATTAACAAACGACTTCGATGATGACACGTCTGATTGGGAGGTAGAAAGGGAATTTGAAATTTCCAGGTTGGAGAACGAGAACGATCAGTTGAGGAAGATGTTGGGCATCGACTCGGAGACCATATCTTCTGTGGGTATCGATATGGAAGCAGAGTTGAGACGTATGGAATGTGGAAGGCATTTTATAGACAAGCATAGGAGAAGAGGGAGTGAACAGAGTCATGGCAGTGGCGATCATTGGGTTGATAACCGCTTGGGAGGTCCACCACCCCAACACCCCACGGCCGGCAGCGTGATGGGGGGCTCGTATTGGGATGGGATTGTTAGAGGTCCTCTGTCTAACCAACAACAACAGCAGCCGAGTTATAGTTCTGTTCTTGTTGGTGGAGGTCTTCAACAACAACCTGCTGTCTCTGGTGGTGCGCCATTACAAAGGGCTGTTGATCTTCCAGCCATGAGGATGGGTGCTGGAGCTCAAGGTAGACGGTTAGGCACCAGTCTTCCACAACGAGGTGGATGGATGGGCGCACCACCGCCCAATCGTGGCGGGCTTACTGGTGTTGGAGGCGTTCACCCACCACCTCCGTCGTCAGGGTTGAGTCTGTGGAATCAACCTTCACCTGCACCACCTATTAATGATAGACCATGGCCATCACAAGGGAGTGGATTGGATTTAGGTCGATAGTTTCGCTTCTTCAATCGTGTATTTTTCAAGCGGACTTTCTAGGTTTTTGTGATAAAGTAAGGTTACTCCCAAGTATGCATAAATGTTCTACTTCTGGTATATATCCCCTGTATACTCGAATAATCACAATCTCATTCCTTCTTCCTGTTGGAAGGCATATCACCAGATCTCGTGGCCCTTCTAAATGGCTTCAGCAAAGGAGGAGTAGAGCCATCGGTCGAGCTTGTAGCACTACCCGACTTGCTACCGGCATCGTTCGATGTAGTAGCTCTCCTCAAAACCGTTCTCCTAAAGGACGTAGGAGCAGAATGACCTTCAGTCGACGTCGGCTTTTGGACACTCTTGGTCGACCTCACATCACCCCAAGGAGTAGTTCTTCGACTGATCGCCTTTCTAAAGGACGATGAGCGAGAGCCGTGATTATCCTTGCTCTCCTTTGTAGTCTGATTTGTGCTCGTGGAAGCTGAAGGCTCCGCCCCTTTGACTTCAGGACGAGTAGGCCCGGTATTGCTCTCGGAAGGGTCCTCGCTCGACGCGGTCGGTGCTTTGACAGAGGTACCACCAGCATTGTTGGGTGCTTGGGAAGGTGAGCTTGTTTTTACGTCATGGACTTGCGAAGTGACTGCAGCCGACGAAGCACTACCACTACCACCACCTTGACTCGTAGATCCCGATGTCACTTCCCCACCCACTACACCTACACCCTCCATCGCGCCAGTATCCCCCCCCACCGGTACTCCATGAACCTCAAAATCCCACGAAGCAGGCAGAATCGCTATGGGCAATAACCAAGTAGCCGTCAACACAACCCCATTCCCATCATCCTTTCCTTCGACTCTCCCCCAACTCCAAGCAACAAACGCGCCAATATACCCAAGATACGGTGAAAAACTCTTCAACAACAACATCGCAGGTCGAAGTTGAGGGGGAATCATCGTCAGCGGAGCTTTGTCTACCAGCCATTTCAACGCAGCGGTGACCATCGCCCCACGTTTGGCTGCAGCGATGTGAGCATTGGAGAGTTGGGCCATCACAGGTGGGGGAATGAAGAGGCGGAAACCCCACCAGGTGCATTGGACGGAGAGTTTCGTTGCCGAGGGTTGGAAGACTCGCTTTGGTTTGGGTTCCTCCTTGGCTGGTGGGTTGGACGACTCTAAAGTTGGTGAAGTAGAGGAAAAGTATGATGTACTGTCGTCATCCCTTTTTGTATTTTATTCAATTTGTTTTGTTGCACAAAAAAAAAAGATCTTACTCTAAAACAGACTCTGCTATTTCCGGGGATAACTCGGTAGTTGGTTGAAGAGGGGTATAGAACATAATTCCGTCCTCATTGGACGTACCATCGTCCTCCTTTTCCTTGCCCTTCGAGGGATTCCTATACCCCATTCGATCGAGTATAGTCCAAACACTCTCTTTTCCTTTCTCAATTCCTCCTCCCCCCCCGTTCATCATCGTTTCCGATGACAGCAACTTTGCGAGCTTGGAGTCAACCGCGAAACCGAACATGGCCCGATTAGGATTACCATCCACAGTTCCCTCCGGTTTTGGTGTCAACGTACCGGTAATGACAGAAGTAGAGCTGCTAGGTCCAGGTATAGTAGGTTCACTGGGGCTGCCAGTCGCGGTACTCAGCGGACTTTTCAAAGAAGAAGAGGCAGAGGCAGAAGCAGAAGCAAATGAAAAATTTTCATCGATCAAGGATTTAATCTTCATTGCCAACGTCACGCTCGACGGTTCCTTCGGGTCGTTAATTTCACCAGAATCACCATCGTCAGTGGGTTCTGCTTTACCCTTTCCTTTTGAATCCTTCACGACAGCGGGCTCTTCCGGAAGGTTGTCATCCTTATCATGTTGTGATTGTTTTGGCGACGGACTCGGAGTCGTGAAACCAGAAAACCCAGATTTCATCTGTTCTTTCCATCGTTCAAGCTCCAATCTCCATTTATCCACCTCACTGGACCAATTACTCGCACCTGAACCGCTATTTGGGGATTCAGAAAGTGACCAGGATGGAGGCGGGAAGCTTGGAGAAGTGTCGGACGACTTGGTTGTTAGCGATTTGAAACGATGAATGGCTGAGAGCTTGGTGTTGGGTAGGGATGGTGATTTCGTTGGTGTTGCGGTTTCGAGAGTGGTGACGGGTTCTGCTGGGGAGGCGGTGGACATGGTGGTGAGTGGAAGAGATTATTATTCTGTTCATTCTAAACGTCGGACCCTGCGTCATAATTATTGTCAATAAGATTAGATCTACAGATTAGATCTTGGAAGAATCTCGCGGTGCGCAACAGAGCGACTGCCGTGGCAACGCTCGCACTCCCTCACCACCGGCATCGAGTTTCAGGTCCTCAAGGTACTCAGTATCAATAATAGTGAACTCCTTCCTCTCAATGCCTAACATCCATTGAGAATCGTAGGGACTTTCGGAAAAACTCAAAAAGTCCATGATTTTCTTAATCTAATTACCGATGGAGCCTGATTCAGATTCAGGTATACTCTGATGCTGACAGTGCGGTAACCCTTTTCAGTTGACATTGTAAAAGCTGACTTGGTTTAACCCCCTGCCTGTTTGTCGACACGATTCAATTGTTGCCCATCATCAAGGATCGCTTTCGATGAGGAATCCAAAACGCGTCGGACCTTAGTATTCAGAGTGAAGAGCTTCAATTTGTTGTGAATCTGATGATAGACGGGTCAAAGCATCCCATTTAATGTTCATGATGATATTACATGGATTATATACAGAAAGTAGACAAGGTATGTTGTAAAACAGGAGGAGGAAAAGGGAAGATCATCAGTTGAGGCTGAGTAGTAAGTCAACATCCTGACTTATGGCCGCTAACTGCAACAAGCCCATTTTTTAACATTCGTAAAACAAGATGACCTTCTGAAATGGTATCTTGATGTCGTACGCCAAATTCTCACCACGAATTCCGTGGCGATTCACACTAGTCGTCTTACTGTCTAGAATTCCTAGACGATCACTAATGTTTATCATACTACAGAGATTAGTCTTAGTCCGAAGCCCACCGTTCCCTGACTTACTCTAAATCTACTTCCCTTAAGTTTTTACGAATGCACTATACAACCTAGCATCACATTCGGGGTATATTGAACCTATGCGCCGCGAGATAGAGGAAAGTATTCAGGCTGGTCAAAAGTAAGCTTGGGCAGGATGCGGATGCCCGACAGTTTCCTGAAGGAATCTCAACGCGTTTTGAGTGCTGGTCCATGTTCGTGCTTATTTATCGCGACATCAACCCCTCTCTAAAGCCTTGTACCTCTGCCTCTAGTCGGTATCGTACGCTGAGGAGTCTGTCCTCTCGAGGAGAACAAGTTTAGGAAAGTTGTGATGCATTAGAAGGCCGCCGACTCGTTGTGTAAATGACTGTTATTTGAATCTGTACCGACTCTATCTGTTCCATGTTGAGGCCCACTACGGCATTGAGGAAATTGAAGTGGGCACCAGTTATCAATCTTGTCCCGGCCTCTTCGGTCGTTTACTGAGCACGTCGCAGGAACGACCATCTCTCTACGGAAGCTTCGGACATGGGACCCGCGTTGAGATCGACCCTCTCGACTGTAGCTCTTGCACATCCAGAAATCGCGAGCAGGGCGTACCAATGACATTTGTGTTGCTCCTGCGATCACACAATCGTTGCGTATTCACCTAACGCACGGGCTTGTGAGGAGTTGTGAGCTATCTCTGTCAAACGAGTAGGTACTAAGGTAGTGCCAGTAAGCCAGACGCCTTCTGGAGATTCAACATCAGTAACCGCATCAGTACAGAATAAGAGATTGAGATCACCAGTTAGGAAAAGAACAGCTAAATACCGCATTGTCCTCAGCGGAGTGGTCAAACTGAAAGTCGACTACACGATATCGTACAACGCATAGAAACTACGAATAGAGAGAAATAGAAAATAGGAAGAATAAAAATATCGACGTAACTACGAGGAGAGCGGAGGAGAGCCAGCGTATTCTCCCGAATGACGAAAAAGAGGAGATCGTGAAACGGACGACGTTTTTGTGACCATCTCCAGTAAGTAAAATGCAAATCATATTATGTACTACCCTCATGCCCTACTGTTCGCCAATTTTCCCTAGAGATCTTGACTCCGCTTCAACGTGCTCTTACGGACGTTTAGGTTGTTGCTAACGATGATTTAAGTAACGACAAAGTGTGGAAAATAGTAATAAAACGCAATTCACCATCATTGACATCAGATGTTGATACGAAGGATTTCCTGGAACTGGAGCTCCCGGAGACGGTGTCCCCATCATTGGTGGAGGCATCGAATACGGAGGCATTCCAGGTGGCGGGGCACCTCCAGGTTGTTGCTGTTGATGTTGCGCAGATTGCAGTAGGGCAAGAACATTGGGCGGAAGTGCACTCAGTGCAGCAGGAGGCGGTGACACGACAGGTGGCGGAGGTACGATGCCAGCCGGAGTACTTGATGATTGTCCGGGTGGAGGCGGTTGTGGTGGACCGTACATGTTAGGAGGGGGAACTGCCCCAGGATATGGTGCCTGGAGTCCTCCTGACCCTGGTGGAGGATAATATGGATTGGCCATGGGAGGTGCCCCAGGTTGGGTCAATTGAGGTACACCTGGCATTGGTGGGACCGAACCGGAGCCAGGAGGTGCAGAGGATGCGTTTGGTGCAGGCTGTTTCAAAGCAGCCAGAAGCTACATAATGAAAACCATCAGCGTGAAGAAGCGATTCTCACATTGAGACCTCACCTGCTGGACTTTCTTAGCCTGCTCTAGCCTGTCGTCAGCAGCCTATAGTACAGAGATCAGTCTCCCAAATTTCTTACGGCGAAAATCAAACGTACTTGTGGTTGTAGCGCAGCCGGTGGGGGTGGGTTGAATGAAGGCCCTGTCACATTGCTTCCATAATTGTTGGAGTTAGCAACGAATCGAGGACCGTCATATCGATCATTATAGCTATCTTTGCGGCCGCTCCAATCGTCGTCGAAACGTCCCCCACCACCGCCGCCGCCGCCACGGCCACCTCTCCCTCCACCACGGTCTCGCCCAAAGTTATCCCTACGGTCGTAGTCATCATCGTATCCACCGCCTCGGTTGCCACTTCCTCCCCCACGTCCTCCACGTCCGCCGCCACCCCGACCACGACCCCCACGACCTCCTCGTCTGCCACCCTCGTCATAACTGTCTTTAGGCCTGGAGAAAAATGAGCGGCTGTATAGCCAAACAAAACCTTAACAACTCACCGATGAGAACCTTGCGCGCCTCCATCATTTACATCCCAGGCGAATGCAATGTCCATGACACCATCTTGCAGACCTTGGTGCCTTAATCTGTCGTATGCGTCGTCACAAGCCTGATGCACAGAGGTTATTACAAAGCGGCAAGAGGTGTTACAAGAAGTGCACACTGACTCGTGTATCGTAGAATTCAACGTAACGAGAACTGTAAGGGAAATGTTCAGATGTGAGCCGACGAAGAGTGTCATGAACTCACTCGATACGATCTCCGACAGGTTGTACCGATTTCACGTCTCCGAACTGTTGGAACTTCCGACGAACTTCGTTGTCGTCAATCATCCCCGAAGGAGAGTTTCTGAGGGTGACTTGTAAACAGCCTTGTAATTGCTATCGGGAGGAGTCAGTAAGCGGTACCGGAATAGAGATTTAGAGAAAACTCACGTTGTTCTTGTCATCTCCCCGATCGTCTCGAGGTAAGGAGTAATGTACATCGATCTGGAAGGACCAGCCAACTCTTAGTTTAGATGAACTTGGACCACATGGAACAAACACTCACGGGACGACCACTGATTTCAGAGCCCTGTAGTCGCTCTCTAGCGCGCTCCGCAGCACGCAAGTCGTACTAAACAGGTAATGAACACTCGAAACAAATTTCGTCCCAGGGGTCAAATATTTTTACTCACATAGGTAACAAAGACCATGCCTCGTGTTGATATAAGATCGAAGAATGTTTTAATATCCCCATGCTCTTCAAACAGGCGCCGGACATCACTACTGTTGGTCTCATACTATTGTATAAGTCACATTAGCCTGACGATCAGAGGCAGACGCTTATAACGGAGAAAAGGGAACAAGAAGTGGTCGAATGTTCGAGATTCTCAAGGGCCAAAAACATCACTCGCCTTAATGTTACGGATGAAGAGAGTCCTGCAGGGGCGCTCTCGTTGAATACGTTGCTCGATTAAGTTGTCATCTCGATCTTTACGAACAGGCCGGCGCATACGCCCTAGACTATCCTCTTCAAAACCAGAATCATCTATACAGAATTGCAAGCAATGTGAGAAAGACGCCAGTTTGTAGCAGAAAACTGAATTGAAAGACGTAGCATATCCGCGCGAGGGCTCTGAACTCTCATCCTCATCTTCATAAAGGCTCAGCTCCGGTAAACGCAGAACCTCAGTGACATCTGATTTCACGAGCGAATAGCAACGATGCCAATAAGAGGGGCACGAGCCTGACCGTTCTGGCCCAACCGCCTCAACGACGGCACCCGTTTTCGCTCACGAGGAAAGCTCAGTGGTGATAGACGAAAGGATTTCAACCACGCGGTGTGCAATTGAAGTGCGTAATCCTCACGAGTATCGCGGCCGGCTAGATCGTAGCGTGCGTGTGCGTGGTGCGGAATGAAAGAGCTCCCCTGTGGCCAACACGTCTTCAAAATCTCATAATTTCAAGCCCACCTTCCTGTTTTCCGTACCCTTGATTGTAACCGTATTGAGAGGAAGCACCACCGTAGTTCTGATAGTAAGAGTTGGATGAATCATGGTTAGAGTTGTAGCCATTCATGTCGTCTTGGTGTTGATCATAGGCGCCATAGCTCATGTTTCCGTCATAGCCTCCGCCGCCACTTTGACCATATCCCCCTCCATTTCCCCCACCGCCACCTCCTCGACCTCTGCCAAAATTTCCTCTGCCACGTCCACCACCTCTGTGGTGCCTGTCAGGACCTGGACCTGAAGAAAATGAACCACCTCGATGGCTATCGTAACCTCCGCCTCCGTATGGATGATGACGATTCATGGCTGACTTTTGTTCCTTTCCAAGAAAATTGTACTCTCAGTGACGTGTCGCTTTTTTTTCGGGTCCCAAGTCAGACCACAAGGAGAGCAAAAAAAAACTTTTTTGGTTGGTTGGTATCGCGGGTCGAGCAGAATAGAGCGCTGGATGATGAAGTTTCAAGTTGCAAATGAAACGAGCTCAACTCAAATGGAAAATGGGGAGGAAGGTCTTTCCAGCAAGAACAAACCGGTTGAAGATGAGAGATGGTGGTTCGGAAGCAAAAACGCTGGGACCGTGAGGTTGCTGAAAAATCAAAGATCCGGGTGCTGCCGAATTTGCCGCAGTCACCCCACCTCAAACTACAGCTATAGAGCGTCAAGCTATACAGCCTCATTGTCAGTAGTGACGACTAACTCATTGACCACCACTATGGCCCAGCCTAAGCAATTTCAGTTCAAACTCGTTCTCTTGGGTGAGTTTCTCTTATTATCTTCTCAACTCCTGGACTTAACCATATGTTCTCTGGTGCAGGAGAATCTGCTGTTGGCAAATCAAGGTGAATCCGCTTGCGAATGGGATACCATACCCCCAGCATTCATACTTCCTTCTCCGAACAGTCTGGTTCTCCGGTTTGTGAAGGATCAATTCGACGACTACCGGGAGAGCACAATTGGCGGTCAGGACTGCACCATCTCTCGCATGCTTTCATGAATCTTACCTGACTCCTACAGCCGCTTTTCTGACTCAGACGGTTACATTAGATGACAATACTACTGTCAAGTTTGAGATATGGTGCGCTCTCTAACATACTGTTTAGCTCAAGGATACTTAGTCAAGTCTTATCTACATCTTATAGGGATACTGCAGGACAGGAGCGTTATAAGGTGTGTAATACGATCATTCCCTCCTGACGGCCGAACTAATGACGTCCTTTTTGTCTGTAGTCATTAGTACGTTTTTCTGGCCA
The DNA here is from genome assembly GCA_014904975.1 of Marasmius fiardii PR-910. NCBI lineage: Eukaryota > Fungi > Basidiomycota > Agaricomycetes > Agaricales > Marasmiaceae > Marasmius > Marasmius fiardii. The sequence goes on from MU127785.1 coordinate 2,246,790, forward strand.
TACATACACCCTTTGCTCGTCCCTCACTATCAATTTACACGTTTCCAGGCACCGATGTACTACCGAAACGCTAATTGTGCTGTTGTCGTATACGACATAACTCAGTCTGCGTCACTCGAGAAAGCACGGAACTGGATCCGCGAACTCCAACGTCAAGCAGATCCTTCCATAGTTATTGCACTCTGCGGCAATAAATCTGATCTGGCTGCCAGAAGACAGGTTACAGAAGAGGAAGCCAAGAAATACGCAGAGGAAGAGGGATTGATGTGGGGAGAGACGAGTGCGAAGACGGGTGAAGGCGTGAATGATATATTCACCGCTATAGGTACGTTGTTGTCTTTATCAGGTAGGCAATTACTGAACGTCTATCTCTCCTTCAGCTAAGAAGCTTCCTTTAACTGCACCGCCGCCAAGGGCAGGGGCAGCACGAGGTGTCGCTGCAAGGAGCGGTGGCGTGGATTTGAACAAGAACAACACAGCACAAGGCCAAGGCGACGCCTGCAACTGTTGATTGTCCCACGTTGAATGTCGATACCAGTCTCCTTCACAACTCTTCTGGCTATACTTTACCTACTAGCATGTTCCTTCCATGTATCTATCGTACCTTTGGTTCCGTTTACACGGTGGACCTAACCGCTCCGCACTCCGCCTTCCTCCTACTTACATGTAATATAATAACACTTTGGCTCGGTTTCATTTATGCACGCACGGACTTACTGGACTCATCCGCTGGAAGTGAGATACATATACTGGTTGATTGATATTGATTACTTTAGGGGCATGATTTAGTCGAAAGAGACATGAGCAAACGAGTGAGTGTGTAAGATATTGGAAAGGGGATGCGAAGTAGGGATAGAAGGTACACTATAGAGGATACACGCAATTGAGTATATAAAATAAAGGTTCGAGAGATACAGCAAATGGGTAGATGTTCGTGAAAGCTTTCGTTAGATGCAAAACTGAAGACCCGGAGTCCAGAGGAAGAAAAACGAACATAAAACCAGAAAATAATTGATCCGTGGTAATAACGAAGATAGGAAGCAACTAGAACCCTGCAGCTTCTAATCCACGCCGAATATCTGCATTGGCAATTTCCGAATGCTGCACCACTTGACTCTTCGCCCAGAACTTGGCCTGCCAATCTTTGGGGAAAGTCGCTGTTGCTCGATTGATAAACTCCATCGTTTCCCTATTCTCCGCAAACTTGTAGGGCTTGGTTTGTGACCTAAGCATGACCTTAGTGACTTCGTACCATCTTAGCCGCTGAGTAAAGGAGATCTTCCATTGTTTAGGATCCAAGTCGCGCTCCTTGTCGTCCGAGTATTGATCCTTGATGTGAACGATATCGTTCAAGTACATCCCAACGAACGGAACGCATGGCCCTTCCGCATTGATCTGGAGGTTGCGATACACCGCAAAATTTCCTGTCGGTTCGTTCTGCTTGGCGAGACTCTCCAACGTGTGTTTCTTGTTGACATGCGCCCAGGTCAGATGGAGACGAGCAATAACAGTACTGGAAAGTGCGTTGATTATTGCGCTCATCGAAGCAAAATTATTCAGAGCACGACATTTCTAAATGCGGGCATTTGGGGGAGAAAAGGAAAATCAGGCCCAAGGCACTGATCTCAATGAAAACGATTACTCACCTCGGCAACTTTGATCCAAAAATCCACTGTGTCCGCTCGTCTTGCTAGAACAGTGCTATCCAACACACTGTTCGTTACCCAAGCTGCAATCTTGTCGTGTGTCGAACAGAAGGTATTGAGGTGCTCGACCGATTTGCCTGACTGAGTTTTGGCATATCGTATACACTCCTGCGGAGTGATCTTGGAATAGTGATTAAACTCCAATAGGCACAGTTGTTCGGCGACGTCTGCATAATCCAAACGGAGCAAGTCGCCCCTAGGGTCCTTCTTCTTCTTACTCTTAGTGGCCTTGGAGGATAATGGGGGGTAGTTCGTCGGGGGGATCGTGAACGTCTGAAACAAAAGTTAAGAGCAGGAAGTTGAAGTGAGAATACAAAACTCACAAGTCGTTTTATCGACTCAACAATGCACTGACCTTGAGAAGCAAGGGGGTGAGGGGCTTTGATATAATTGAGAAAGGCAGTTAAGGGTGTCGCAATCTGGGGTTCCTCTTCCAACAATCTACTTTCCTCCAACCACATTGAGAATATTGTGAGGACCATACGTTGAGTGGGGTGGAGATTCTTTTCCCGCCACTCCTCGAACTCGGCTTCAGTCAATCCCGGAGGGGGTTCTGTGCGGAAATAATCGACTAGCATTTCGAATAGGTCATTTGCGGACATAAATGTTCTGAATGTTGTGAGAAATACTCTTCGGTAGGCGGTATCTTCTGCGGCCCCTGTTGAACGAAGACATAGATTAATGCTCGCATAGGCAAAGAAGAACCGTGGAGCTTACTGATTGGATCTTTCGCAGGAAGTTCCCAGACCAACTTCTCGACGAGAGCACGCTTTGATCCTCTGACGACCTTTCCATCGTTATCGGTGTCCAATTCGTTACTGTACCTGGGCTTCAGGTACGGTGGCATATTAGCTGCCATGAGGACGGTGTTATACTGTATGACGGCTGCATCACTTCCCGTCAGCTTTTTAATCTTCTCGTCAGACCTCTTTGAAGCTGAATCAGGAGACTTGGATGTATCTGAACTGAGTTGAGTCTCCTGTAGAGGAAGTAGCCGAGGCGGTCGTTTACGAAACAAATCTGGGTCTACCGTAGTTGATGACGCTGGCGTTATGGATATTTCTTGTTCTTTGGGAGTCGGAGGAGTGGGTTTATTGACGCAAAGGGAAGTATTTCTTCTCGGGAGTCCAACAGGACAGTACTCCCGTGGTATGGCTGGTAAGGGGGTCGCTGGAGAAGGAGAGACACTAGTACGTCTTGGGGGAACCCACCCACTAGCTCGACTCTGGGGGTCGGTCTCATAACCTCCTTGTCTTCGATCCTTCCGAGGAGAAGGATCCTCATACAGGGGTATGCGAGATGTCGGGGCGGTGTTATAGAGCTGCTCGGCCTCGTATTCGTAAATCCGTAGTTCAGCACGAACATTCATCAAGCGATCTGCCATTTCCTCTGACAGTGGCTCAACGAACGCCCCAGGTATCCATCCAACCGTCTCTGAATCGCCTCCCTTTTTCATAGCTGCCCACCAACCCGTCGGCTCTGTCCTAACGATATCGAGGATGTCGTTCCGTCGAAAAGGGAGATGAACAGGATCCTCCGATTGAAAATCGTACATGCATAGCACGGAACATATAACGTCGGAGTAGCTGCTTGTTGGGCTGGTATCTGTGCTTGGCCGGGATGATGATGAGGGGGAACCGGAATCTGGGGAATGGTGGAGAACAGAAGAAAATGGGGAAGGGTCTATAGAGAGATGTAATGACTGGCGCATCTGAGGCTGAGGGAGGGATGGCGAGCGGAAAGAAGACGAGGAAGATGTCGAGGTGAGAGAAACAGGATAAGCGGCACAGTCACACAAACTCATCAACGGCAACCATGTAGGTAATCACATCTGCTCCGAGTGGAACGTTCCTAGTAAGCACCATTATACATAGTGACCGAAGTGAATAATTCATGTTGTATATGAAAAAAGCTCTCGTAACGTATAGCGTACTCTCAAGGATTCCAAAATCATTTTATTTGGGCCACCGGTCTTTCTCAAGTTGAGCAGTATCTGAGGTAACTCACAGCGGCCAGAAACCGCTGACCTGTTCTCACTGTCAGAGTCTCGGGCCTTGGCGGCAATTTTCTTCCGCGTGCGCACGCACCTGCATCATTTTATCTTTTCCAGTCGGAAAGGTGACCATCACCAAGGACACCAGGTCTAATCTTTGAATGCTAAAATCAGTAAATGAACAGTAAGCGATCACCTAAGAACACTCCTATGGTCCATAATTTTTCTGCAGGAGTTCCAGCACACGAATCCTGACTAGACAGCCCAGAGTGTTTTGAGGCTGGACAAACATTGAAAGCCAATTGAAGGGGTGCATCGCCCTGTCTATATGGACCCCTGATAAGAACCAGTAATGGTCTGGTTGGATGTGATGGGCTTGATGAGTGGCACATAAGTATGCTGTTCACTTACAATTATAGCTCCCATGTGTTACACTGGGTAGCAGCCCTCGCTGTCAATCGATTGTCGTCGAACGAAAGAGTAGCAGCGCCACCAGAAGCCACCGCAGGAGCTTGTATGATTACACTCGAGCGCCAGATATACTATGATGACGGCCATGCTTCCGTCCAACGAGAATTTTCCATAGTAGTCGAGGTTCTTAGATAAGTCAAGAGTATTCGTCCGAGCAGGATCGGAACTGTATCATGAATACTGATTATGCATGTGAATCCCGAAGCTATGTAAAATGATCAAACTCACTTTTTGTACCGGAAGAAAACGCACCCAAAACAGCATGACCGGTCCATGTCTGCATGAAATAGCCTTTATTTATGCTCGACGCATTGAATATGGAAACTGCGTTATACGCACATAAGCAAGTAGCAGTAATGAGCTTAGGGAGCACCTCCGGGTCGCAAATTTACGGGCTAAAATTCCTTGTAAGCATTTCCATTGAATGATACTAGTATCCAGCCAGTTGAATGGATGAAGAACCCTTTGCGATCATTCAGTGGGTGCGCACCGTTGTGTCGCTGGCTTGTCGTGACCGGGGAGTATGTTGTAACGCAGACTGCTGGCAGCCCAGTGATGTATAATCCAAAGTGATTGCTTCCAAGCGAGTTCTGTCGGTTCGCTCCCGTCGCAATGCTCTTGAGTCTTGACCATCGTTGGCGCTGTAGAGAAAGGGAGCTACAAGGAAGGGGAAGCGTGGGAATCAATTAGATCGGGCTAATCGGGCCTACGGTCCTTATCCACGACTCCGGGTCCGGATCCGCAGTGAGCACTAGTGAGTACCTCCAAATCACACTCTTCAGCACGTATAATGCCACCATGGAACTCAGCCAAGGCAAAGGTCTAGTTCTATCTCCTATACGCACATTTTTTTTTCTCATTTCAACCTAGGTTCAACTTCGGTATTTACTCCAACGAGAGCAGGCGATAACACGGATTTGAATATTTCCAACTTCTAGCCTTTCCGTACAACGCCTCAGGACTTTACAGCAAAAGAAGGAAGCTCAGGCGAAGGCTTCTAGAAGAGATATTGCGTCGCTGATGGAGAGAGGGAAGATTGAGACCGCTAAGATCAAGGTTGAGGGCCGTACGTTCAGTCCAACAGATTTCACTAATACTATAACTGATAACAGCATTTCCTTCCTCCTTTGGTCTCCAGTAATTAATGAAGACATTCATGTGGAGCTACTGGAACTCCTTGAACTCTACTGTGAACTTTTACTGGCTCGATTTGGTGTTTTGGATCAGAAGTGAGTCCGCACAACTGAATGTGGGTCTGGACTGAAGATGAAGAAATCAGTACCCGAGAACCAGACTCAGGCGTTGCTGAGGGGGTTTGTTCGTAAGGAACTCACCGTTTCTTTCGCTCCTTTACTCACAACGTAACAATTCAACAGGATCATATTCGCAGCACCGCGGACAGAACTCAAGGGTATGTAGAGTACACATATTCTTTTGATTCTCCGTCTCTGTCGGGTCGTGAATGACTTCTGACCTCTCCTTCATATCTCTTCTGACCCGCTGACTTCAGAACTTCACGTACTGCGTGACATTCTTATGCACAAATATGGCCGTGACTACAGTTTGAAGATAATGGAAAATCAAGAAGGCGTCAGTGAACGCGTACGTTCGTATTCCTTTGTTTTTCACTCCATTCCTTGCTAAGAAATACAACCACTCAGGTAGCTCGGAAGTTAGAAGTTGTTACCCCTTCCGTTGAGCTCGTAGATGCTTATTTGACTGAAATCGCGAAGGCATACGGTGTTAACTACACTTCCACTCCCACAACCGGTGCAAAAGGTAGCTCCGAGGGAGAGGCGGATCTAAAGGTAGGTTCCCGATTTCCTTGCTATATACGCTTAAGTTAACACGCTAATTTTTAGGAAGCTGCAGAAGAAGATAAGGGCGAAGGAAATATCAAGCTTCCTGAAACCAAGCCTCCAACGCCTAAATTGCCAGACATTCCGCCCACAGAAGACGAGGACGAGAGGAAGCCGCAATCCGGCTCAAAGCCAACGACAACCGAACCTCCACCATCGTACGAGGACGATTTTAGTGCTTTGGCGAAACGGTTCGCTGCTCTCAAGAAGCGATAGACGCCTTCAACAGTCGAATCAATTACGATCATGCACAGTGGCTTAATGTATATGACAGGAAGCAGTTCTTTTCAGTGTAGTGATACGAGTATGGAATCAACTGACATCGTTTCGTGCAATTCTAGTTCTTTCATCTCGGTTGATTGCTGTCCAATATAAACGTGGTCAGGGCCAATTCAGGAGTGAGGCGATGGGTGAATAATACCCGATCCTGAACTTACCCCTCGTGGCTTTCGTGGCTACGAAGCAGCTGAGCACCTGCATCCGTTGACCGGAGCATTCCCCCACGTTTTTTGGTCGGCGGAAAGTTGTGCTACTTACGGTTTTCGCTAATGGGCGGCACTTTCAAGTTTTTTCTCATGTAGGAAGTCGAAGTGATTCCGTTCAGATAGACACACGGGCTACGAACTCCCTGTGGTTGATTGAACCGTTCAGGAAAAGGCCAGAGGTAGGAGATGGAGATGGTGTTAGAGGTCTCGGTGATGAAGGTTGTTTCCGTCGACTCCTTTGACGATAAGGTTCGATGTCAGCGGTCATGCCACCTTCCTGAGAGAGATGAAGGTACTGTGCGAGCCTATACAGGGAGGAAGGCAAGCAGGTAAGCAAATCCCACCCACTATAGCCTCGAAAATGTGTCAATCAAATTTCAGGGCCCAAGTTCCGAGTCCGGAGCTCGACAAGTATTCCGACTAGCATATATCTTCCGAGGTCTTAGTATATGCTTTGGGATGTCCCAAAGCTCACAAAGTCATGCATCGGTCGTGTAATTTGTGGGTAGCGAGTTCCAGGAACCATGTTAGATTCGAGGATACTTATTAACTTCAACTTGAATCTATAATCATACGTTACGTTGCTACGTGGTCATTTTTGCAGGGTCCAAGACCTCCCAAGACACGAAGCAAGTAAACCTTTCCGCCGATCAATCCTGCACGGTCGATGGGGAGATCTACGGGGCAAAGCACTTCAAATCATTCCAAAAATATCGCGGTGGCAGGTAGGCGAGAAGCTTTTCAATTTGTTCTTCCCGTGTGGACGTCGTGATTGATGATTGGTCTTTGCGGTTATGAATTAATCAGCTTGGACAGTTAGTGGAACAACCTAGGCCTCTCATTGAGCTATGGAGTCCAATTGAATGATTGTCATCCCCCTATCAAGTTTCATCGATGCATCATTCATTGGCTCGTTACCATTGACCTGGTATGAGCAATCTGATTGGAAAGTTCAGGTGGTAGTGTGCAACACGCCGTGCCATTAGGAAGCTCTACGAACGCCGAGTAGTGCATGCCAAGAAGGGGCTGAATACACGTACTCGAAGTTGAGTGGCTCTATTGATCCACTTTCTCGGACGAATATTGATAAAAATCTTTGTCTGAAGCCCGAGTCGCCCAATTCGACCTCGCTTTCATTTTCATTTCGCTTTCTTCTGTTGCTGGCGTCAAGGTTCTGCTTTTCCAAACCCATCAGGTAGCTCGTCAATCGTAAAAACACCACCACTCCCAGATTCAGTTAGACTCCGAGTCAACATTGTCAGCGAGGTAACCAAAACAGAGTTGCCATCGAGACGCTGAAGGTGTATTAGTATGTATTGTCCGACTCGGAGCACCTGAGTATATGGCCATGTCAAGTTTGGCCCTAGGGGATAATAGGGGATAATCGCCAATACCCGACTGGTAGGGGTCAGTGTCAGGTCACGATTATTGTTGTAAGTATATTCGCGTTCCTGCCGGTTTGAAATATAAGTCACTCAATGCAAATAACCCTCGAGCTCTCGACACGTTTCTTGAGGGCATTTTACTTCAGCTCAAGGAGCTTCAAGTATGTCATGTTCCGTTTTCAAGGTCTCATGTTCACACGTGCCTGATTAATCCTGTACGCAATTCAACCTTGAAGAGAAACGACTGGCATTTCGCTTATTAACGGGGCAAGGAGGCCTAGACCGGGCCAAGTTGTGACCTAAGGGTGAGTCAACATATGTCTATAGGTGCTCAAAGAAATTTGTCAACCTCTCCCTGAAGCTTATTGGATGGGCAAGTCATTACTTATTATGCTGCGGAGTCAGAAGCTGGAGAGTTCAATGGTTTTTCAGGGCTGGAAGCGGGCTTTAGGTCTGCAGCCGGCTTCAATGGAATAGCATTGGCATGCAATATTACCTGCCAACGGAGCATGCAAGTAGTTAATCACCTCACGGGACGGGAGATTGAACTTTGAAAGGATACAGATCATCCTGAAATCGGCAAGTATTCAAGTTTCCCACTCTATCATACATGATGTTCTCTTAAAGGCTTTAGACAGACCTCGACTTGGTGATGAATTGAACATGGCGTATCATGATGGTGGAATTGCGAACAGTGGACTACCTATGTATAGCCGAAAAACCCCGCTGCCGGTTATCCGACTCGAGCCTTCGGAAGTTCAGTTTTTAGTAGGTTTTTTAGCGATCACCTATTGCATTCATCTCCTATGAATTCCCGTCCGACGGCAAGAACAAGAGGAACATCTCGACCAAATTAAAAAACGGGAGCGATGCCGGCATGCCAAGGTGGGAGAGCAAAAGGCTAGTTCACTGAGGGTATGCACGATGATTGTTCCGGTTTCTGATTCCGGTGTCGTGACTGACAACCAACGCACAGTCAGTTTGCTGTCCTTTTCTTTTTTGATGTTTCCTCTCTTTGGGGCGCTGGGGGCTGAAGGCACAGCTTCGAACTTCGCCTCTTGTTCTCATGCCTTGTCGGGGGAATTATCATTTAGCTTGAACACTTGTTCTCAACGGGAGGATCATGCGGCGTTGATCGTTACTGAGTTTCCTAAGCTTCCAGCGGGTAGGGATGGGGAGGGGTATATCCGGCCTATTGGGGATTCCGTCGGCGGGTGTACAACATGCAATTGGTGATCAAGATGGGCAAAGCCATAAGTTGATCGTTTTTTCAGAGCAGGTGACCGTATGTTCGGTATCCATCGGCGGGCATAAACGGACAAGTGTGAAGGGGGGTGGGGAAGTATTGCCCTCATTGGCGTTTGGGAGGAGCGCCAGAGAGATGAACCATGAATAGCACTGTTTGTCTGATACCGGAGATACAGAGCCTCGAGGGAGTGCCTCAGTCCGTGGTTGGTTTGCAGGTCAACGCGTGTCAAGAGAGTAGAATAGGTTCCTCGTGAGACACGGGGGATCATCGAGGATACCTAATGGCTCCGTCGTCATCGTACGGTTTGGTCGAGTATGGTCACAAAAGTTTTCTCCCATGATAGGTACGAGTTTGGATGGGTATTATATCACAGGTGACAGTCCCAAATCGGAAGCGTGATAATTCAAAATTGTCTAATGTCTGGACTCAACTTCAAGTAAATAGGATAGGTAGGGGGTTGACCAGATACTGGAGGCGCTCGAGAAGATTGTGTTGCCACATGCTGGACAATACCTTGTATAGGCGACGAAGATAAGGCAGGGTACTGAACAAACCAATGATGCACTGTCGACTTGCAGATGCGAACGACGACTTCGCTGCACCGGCCATTCCTGTTTCTGCCGATAAACTCCAGCGAAGAACTTGGTTTGACCGAGGGACTTGACAACAGATGACTATCGAACTCTGATGTTTTCGGCGGAATTACAACGGTGATGTTGAGGCCCGTATACATACTCGATATGAAATAAAATTAGAGAGAGGATTGGACGCCACTGAAACGAATGCGGGAGATGGCTCCTTTGCGGTAACACGGGTCTCCACTGTGCTCCCGTGTTGTACCAGATATATTGAGCCTGGTGAGTTGATAAATCCAACAAGGCCCCGTCAAGAGCATTTCAGTATTATATATGGTTAAACGGCAAGTCTGTAAGGGCTCTAGCTTAGGCTAGCGCACAGTTGAGCTATGAGCATCGGACCGGCCCATCCCGAAACGTCACGCAACCGCCGGCAAATTTCTAGTTGCCGTCAAGGGATCCTCTGAAGGCTGTCATTGTCAATGAAAAATTTCAAGTCTTATTGAGTGCGCAATCACCTCATATTCTTGACCTGTAGCACGTACACAGTTCAATTGTACTCTAGCCTTCGATATACTGAGGCCTTTAGCCGAGGCGTCATCATTGCAGGGCCACGCTTTCTTTCAGCCTATTCGGCGTGTCCCAGCCTCAATCGCGAAATTGACGTATTTGTCAGTTTTTGGTACTTGGCCAGATCTCAGAAAAGTTAGATCTGTTTAGTTTTGCGAGAGAATACTGATTGTCAAAATGTTTAGACTTCAATCGCGTCCCACCGCATCCTATTCCGATCCTCCGATTCCTTGCTCCCAGTTTTGTAACGACAGACAAGTGGTATCCATTGTGTGTCCAGGAGCATCAACATGCCGAGCCAAGGGCAAACAGACACCTACTACCTACCGAAAACTGATTTGGCGCTGAACGCTTCTGGTCCTGTACTGACGGGAATTAGGTCCTGTATGAAAAATATCTTGATGGATATTTGGGCGCTCACCAAAGGATGCACTGAGAAGAGATCCCGGCGGAGGTGAAAAAATGTGGGAAGATCTGGACAGGAGAGATTACTCTGAACTCCATTTATAGAATGTAATGCCACGTTTTCTCGGGAATTTGGTGACATCCGCCGCGACTCAGTTCGGTCCTCTCACCTCGCACGGTATAACCGGCTGTCCTCCAGTGTCATGCCTCTTGACTCTAGTAGCTATAGAGTTCCCCTCTTTCTTGGCTTCATATTTCTTATCTAGTTCCCTCATGGCTTGTTACTCTTCTTCTTCCTGTCTTACCTCTTTCTCACCAAAGTCCTTCACTATGACCGACATCGACCTCGACACCGAAGACAGTGACGTTTGCTCGACAACGTCTCTTCCAGTTTTCAGTCCTCCACCCAGCGTCGCAACCTCAAGAACCTCTCATGGCCTATCTATGCGGTCTCAATCTCCGGACCCTTCAGTGCAGTCAATCACTAGTTCGATGTTGGAACGAGTGTATAGGCATGAATACGGTCGTGGTTTCAATAATTATTCAGAAGTGTATCATCTACCTGCTGACGCTGAGGAGCTGGATCGCCTTGGTCTGTGTCATCATTGTGGCTTTGCTGGCTCTCACTGAGTGGGCCGCATCTACAGACGCTCAACATAATTTATTCAGAGAAATAATGGGGATGTACGCGCCTTGCATGGATGAAATAATGGTAGATGACGTTCCTGGTGAACCCAAAACGATTTTAGATCTAGGTTGCGGTAGTGGAAGCTGGTGAGTACACGCTCTTCGTCGTCCTTCACATGTAATGATAAACACCCCTATTCATTCTTCCTCTAGGATCATGGAGGCTGCTCGCGATTATCCAAATTGCAGCGCTGTCGCCGTCGATCTTGTCCCCATGCAATCACAGTGAGTATCTCCTCCATTTCACCCAACCAGCGACGCTTATAGCTATCCAGGACGCTGCCTCCCAATCTCAGGTAGTGTCTTTTTCTTGTACGTCAAATAAAATCCTCCCGTTTCTCAATGATCACCCTTAGGAGTGAAGTCGATGATATCAACCTCGGGCTTGAACACTTTTATGGCGACTTTAACGTGGTGCATGCTAGGTTGATCTCATCTGGGGTGAGTTTTCTCATCCGGGCTGCGTGAGACAGACCCTAATATACTTTGGACCTTTTGGTTCTCCAGATAAAGGATTACGAAGGACTGATACATCATATCAACTTCGTTCTGAAGCCCGGTGGCTTGATGGATATTATGGAATTCGACTTCCATATGTATGACGAAAACTACCGACGTATTGAGGTCAGCACGTCTCACATTGGAGCACCCTGGTGGCCACGCTGGCTCGCGTTTTTGGAGGCTGCTATTCGTAGCAAAGGGGGAGACGCTGATGCTGCAACTCACCTCCACTCATGGACCGCAAACCATGCCTCTTTTGAAGGCGTTGTATATAGAGAATTTTGGGTTCCGGCGTCGCCATGGAGAAGGGATTCTGAATTCCAAATCCGGATGGGGCAAGCAATGCGTGATGACATTTTCGTATGCCCATTTCTTTGTCAAAAAGGACTTCTGGTTCTGATAGGTTTCTGTTGTGAACTAGGCTTTCGTGAAGTCCGGGCGTGCTCTACTTCTCGGAAGCGGTGTCCCCGAACAGATAGTGGATGAGCTACAGCGAAAGGTAGAAACCGAGCTGGCTACTACTCGGAGGCGTTACTATGTCCGACTCCAATGCATTTTCGCGAGGAAAAGACGCACTTGAGGGAAGTTGACACGCTGGTCTCTTCTAGATTTCCACTCTTCCTCAACTTTCAAGCGTACATTATACTACTAATCTTCCGTCTTTTTCACACTGATCAGTACCATATACGTGTATCTATTGAGCATCTATCATCATTGTAATTTGTAGCTAGCGACATTTGTTATTACAGGTCTTTAATCATTCTAACATACCTATGACTAACTCTAGCTGAGGTTCCGGGAAAGATTCCGGATTTATGAAAGCCCTGATCGGCGGTGAAGGTGGGTTCGCCATTGACGTTGCACTTACCGCACTTACCTTCCGTCGTGTGAGGCTCGGACAATCCTGGACCTCGGCTTCGGACTGACTTACGGAGATCGAAACGTTGAGGATTGAATTTTTGGAACCTGGGCTGGAAGGGGGGGGCTGAATACATAGGTTAGCCCTGGCAATGCGAGTATCGAGTCGGGCTTCCAAGGTCTCTCGACGCGTAACTCCAACGCCCTCTTCGTACTTTTTGCGCGTAAAAGGAGTTGTCACATGTGACAACGTTACTTTCTCCAATGGACATCAAGGAGCAGGTTGGGCTGATCGACCAAGTTTTGCATCCTGAACCAGAAAACGCGACGACACTACTGGAAGCTCTACAGCTTGCAAACCTACCTTCAAGGGAAAAAGTTCTCCAAGAGATCGAGACCACATTATTACTACCTCAAGACGAACTTCCTTCACATTGGCTGCCAAAATATCAGGTGTAGGAATCGATCGAGGTTATACTACACGCAATATTGACACTTTATCTTGCAGTCACTGGGAAAGGGATGTCAATGTACCATCGTTGCTACCCATGGCCCCATCTGCACCTCCGACAAGCTTGTCTTTTGTTCGCGCAGGACTTGACGGACGCGTCGTGGGATATACCGAGGTACAACTTTACCCTTATAGCGAATTATGTTGACATTATGCTACAGGTTCCTAACCCATCGATGTCTACTGGCCTGAACTCAACGTCTATGGAACGAGCACCAGGTCCGAATACCAACTTTGTTCGAGGAAAATCTGGTTACGTCCCTTTCTGGCCTGGCGGACTAGACGACATAGCTTCCGACCCGGCTATCTTTTCAGAATCCACCGTTGGTGGAAAGAGCGGATTGCGCACCATCCCTCCAGGGTTCTCCCGAGGGCTCCGTTTGCCTGGCGACGAGGTCGAGGATGATGAGCTTATACACGAGCTCGATGAGGTGTCAGGATCCGGAGAAACTGCGCCACTAGACGAAACGGTTCGTTCTTTCTCTCGTTCTACAACCTCCGTCCATGGCTCTGAATAACCATAGAAGGTCCGCGGCCGAGACATTCCTCTCGATGACGAGCAAGTTTCTTTACCGGCAGGTAACGAAACGGAAATAGACGATCTATTACCGACGACGGTGAGTTCCATTTGGCGGGATTCCTTTGTAGCGGTTTTTCATTTAGGAGCTAGAGATCGCACCTTATTTCCGTGAGGTCAGGCAAACAGAGGCATTCAAAGATCCACAAACGTGATTGGGCGCATGTTATCGATGTAAAAACGCCTTTGACGAATTTTCATGAGTTGGTGCCCGACATGGCCCGCAAGGTCAGTATGCTTCTCCCAATGAAACCCACTACATTTCTCATGGACCATCAGTACCCTTTCGAGTTAGACACCTTCCAGAAGCATGCTGTTTATCACCTTGAGAAAGGCGATTCAGTCTTTGTGGCTGCTCATACATCCGCTGGTAAGACTGTTGTGGCAGAGTATGCAATCGCACTGGCCGAGAAACACATGACACGGTTGGTCGACTCCAACCGGAGTGCTTTACTTTATCTCCTGAATTTACAGCTCAGTAATCAACTCCTTTTCTAGTGCAATATATACATCCCCCATCAAGGCTCTCTCCAATCAGAAGTTTCGCGATTTCAAGCAGACTTTCTCATCAGCATCTGTTGGTATCTTGACGGGAGATGTTCAAATAAATCCTGAAGCTAGTTGCCTTATCATGACCACGGAAATTTTACGAAGTATGTTGTACAAAGGCGCCGATTTGATTCGGGACGTGGAGTTTGTGATTTTTGATGAGGTACACTACGTTAATGACGCTGAGGTATGTTCCGGTTGTAATTACATATCCCATGTTTCTGCGTGGTCTGACGTCGGGAAAGAGGGGTGTCGTTTGGGAAGAGGTTATAATTATGCTTCCTGACCATGTCAACATCATTCTCCTATCAGCCACCGTCCCCAATTCTAAAGAGTTCGCTGAATGGGTTGGGTGAGAATTCGAAGTCTACGATATTGTATAAATCTAACCATCTATGCACTTAATATTTTTAGGCGGACCAAGAAGAAAAACATATATGTTATTTCAACTGCTCAACGACCCGTTCCGCTCGAGCATTACCTATATGCAGGTCGAGACTTATTCAAGATTGTTGACGCCAATAGGAAATTTCTCGGTCAAGGGTGGGTAATCCCGTCTTTCCAGGTTCGGATTCAATATCTCACTGTGCATAGATACAAGGATGCAACCGAATCTTTGCGACGGAAACAGGACAAAGAAAGGGAGGCTGAAGGCTTACCTCCGGTCCAACGTGTTGGTGCAAGAGGTGCTGCACCACGCGGTGGCAGAGCAGTTGCGCGGCGCGGACGTGGTGGTGGCGCGGGATCTTCGTCCAGAACGATGCACACTGGGGCTGACAAAAATCTATATGTGCACCTCGTTGCGCTACTCAAGAAAAAGGCTTTGTTACCCGCGGTTATCTTCACGCTGTCGAAGAAGCGTTGCGAGGAGAATGCTTCAACTTTAACCAATCAGGATCTATGTACTGCGGTAGAAAGGAGTGAAGTTCACGTTGCTATTGAGAAAGCATTGTCACGTCTCAAAGGTACGTGATTACCCTGAAGAAGAACTAGCATTATTGAACTTTTACAGGCTCTGATAGGAAACTTCCTCAAATTGCCCGTATGCGAGATCTGTTGAGTCGGGGTATCGGTGTACACCATGGCGGACTGTTACCGATTGTCAAGGAAGCAAGTCAATTGCTATGGCACTGACGCGAAATTTACATGATTCTCCGTAGCTCGTGGAAATTTTATTTGCTCGAGGACTCGTGAAAATGCTGTTCGCCACCGAAACGTTCGCGATGGTATGTCTGAGCACAGGTGTAGTTCTAGTGCTTGACTAAGCGCATATATGCAGGGTGTCAATATGCCTGCAAAATGCGTAGTATTTTCTGGGATACGTAAACACGACGGGCGTAGTTTTCGGGACATTCTTCCAGGTGAATATACTCAAATGGCTGGCCGTGCTGGTCGTCGTGGCTTGGACCCTACAGGAACGGTGATCATCGTTACGACTGATTCTCTTCCTGAAGTGGGTGTCGTTTTATACAAAGCGATGACGATCGGCTGATAATAACACCAGCAAGGGACACTGAACACCATGATATTAGGGACGCCGGGGAAACTGTCGTCGCAGTTCAGGTTGACGTACAACATGATTCTCAATCTACTTCGAGTCGAAGCTCTGAAAGTTGAAGAGATGATCAAACGTAGTTTCTCTGAGAATGCTTCGCAGCAGCTATTACCCGAGCAACAAAGGAAGGTTATCCAGGTATGGTATTACCAATATCTCCTTATCCATTTCGCTGAGAGGCTTTCTCCATAGGGCGAAAAAGACCTGTTGGCGATGAAGAAGTTGGAGTGCGATGTCTGTAATACTGACATTGAACAGTTTTACGATAAAAATTCAGAGCTAGTGGAACTCAACACCAAGCTCTTGGAAATGTCCTCGGGCCATCCTCAGGGAATAAAATCCTTCCAGAGTGGCAGAGTTGTTGTTGTACGAGATGGGGTAGGTGTGTCGTTATTCCCGATCTGATAATTCTCATGACGGGTCTATATCCAGCACTTTGACACCAATGCGTTGGCGGTGCTCCTTAAACCTGGACTTCCCGAGCCCGGGGCATCGAAGGTCAGGACATACTTGGTGCTCGCTGTCGTCGATGAAGACAAGAAGTTCAGTCGGAGGATGGGTAATCATTCGTCTCCATGGCACATTACATCCTGTTCAACTAACCTCGTTCAGACAAGGATCCGCAAGCCATTCCACCTCGTTGGCCACCGGAAACTAACTCGCTCGTTGTCGACAAACCTACTTATGAGCTACGCACCGTCCCGCTCTCAAGCATCGCACTGGTAACTGACCGGGTAATCCAGGTAAGACTCGTCCGACTGCCGCATCGATTGAATGATGATCTATCTTTTGGTTGTTGAAGGTGGACGTGAGCGCTGTTGTGGAGAGGCGTCGTATCACCTCGTTGAACCAAACCGTGACCCTGTTGCTAGAGGTACTTTCTGATTGGAAGACTACCGGTTCCATACCGCAAATTGCATGGGACAAGATACGTATGTTGGATTTTCAGGAAACTTTAATTGCCAGAGATTCTTTAGTCTCTCGACTAGAAGGGAAGACTTGTGTTTTGTGTGAAGATTTTGGCAAACATGTGGGTTTCGCTGCGGACTGGCGGCCGCCTTGGCATTGATGGTCTTTTCTCATTGCTAGTATGCTATCATTCATGCGGAGAAGGTCCTCCGTGAAAACATCAAGAACCTAAAGTTGGCCATCTCGGATCAGAATTTGGAGCTTATACCGGATTACGAGCAACGTATTGAGGTACTGAAAGAGCTCAAGTTCATCGATGAAAACTCCACGGTCCTTTTGAAGGGCCGTGTGGCTTGCGAGGTACCCGTTGCCTTACTTGGTTGTTCGATTTGGGGTATTCATGGTTCTATTCATAGATCAATTCAGCCAACGAGTTGATTCTAACGGAATTAATACTGGAAAATACCCTCGCTAATTATGAGCCGGAAGAAGTTGTTGCCTTGTTGTCGTGCTTTGTTTTCCAGGAGAAGACTGATGTTGAACCGGACATCCCTCCCAAACTAAAACAAGGTCGAGACGCCATCAGCGATATCAGCGATAAGATTGGTCGTATCCAAGACAGACATAAAGTGGCTGCGGAAGAGTCACGATCGAAGTTGAATTTTGGAATTGCCGAAGTGGTATACGAGTGGGCACAGGGGATGGTGAGCTCTATCTATCCAAGTTTCGGTGGTCTACAGACTAACAGTGTTTACGCTATGCAGCCATTTGAGCAGATCACTGCACTGACTGACGTTCCGGAGGGTACGATTGTTAGAGTGATAACCCGTCTAGATGAAACTTGTCGGGAAGTTAGAGATGCAGCCCGGGTGATTGGTGATGCCGAGTTGTTTAAGAAGATGGAAGAATCGCAGATTAAAATCAAGAGAGATAGTGAGTGCATTTTGTTCGTCCGCTCCCAGTCTGTCTCACAAATCATCAGTTGTATTTGCCGCGAGTTTGTATTTTTAATATCACACAATCTACTCTGTATTTTACTTCTAGTCAAGTATTCGTAAGTACTCGGATCGATGGAGATACATACACGTGCATCGTGGCGTGGGACTTTTGAATGTGGCAAAAGGAACGCAGCCGCTGCTTGAAACAAGCCGTTGACTCTTTCCTCAACCACCACAATCTTTGCAAGTTTGACTCCAGGGATTCTTGTTTACCCTCTTGCATTATGTCTGTGACTCTTTCAGAAATTTACGCGAAACCCGATACAATTCCTGGTGAAACCAAGAAACGCAAACGTGTCTGCGATTTGACTTCAGAAATCTATGATAGCAATGGCAAAACTCGAAGAGTCAATCCATACAGTGAGTATCCATTTCATTTCAGAAAATTGGCTTATAACTCGGATCTTAGAGCTAGGAGAACGTCTTGGTCCTGATCTTGTGAGGGAAATGGAGGTCTACATCAAGCCTGGCGCTATGATGCCGAGTTTCGCCATCCGAAAGGAACTCCAGGAGCGCTACCAGGTAGACAGGCGACACCTGTATGATTATTTTCATTCAAGAGGTAATGTAAAGCTTCTGTACAAACCTCTCAGGCCCTGATATTATGATACCTCTCAGGTCTACGCGTCGCGAAAGAAGATCGTCACAGTAACCTTACGCGAAGCCGTCAAGCAAAGGCTGCTGCCGTCGCCGCCGTCTCTGCCTCTGGAAAGGCATGGATTCAATGTCGTTGTGCTCTCTATTACGCTCTTAATGCTATTGTATAGGATTCTCCCGCTGACGCCCTATCTAAAAAGCAAGCCCCGAAAAAAGTGAAAGGAAAATTAGCTCAACCCGCTCTGGCAACATCCATTATCAATATTTCCTCAAGCCCAGTCAGAAAGGTGAATGAACGCAGCAAAGATGACAGCTCAGTCTCAGAAAGCTCTTTATATGCGCGAGATACTTGCTGCTCAAGTCCAGAACCTGAACTAGACTTCACTTTCAACGAGATTTCTACGTCTAATTCTATTGAAGATGATCTTGAACTTCAATACCCCGCGCCACCGGATGATTCCCAGTCTTCCCTCTCAAACGTCGATGATGCTCTAACAGCGGAAGACCCTCTGCCGCTCGTCGTGGCCTCAACCTCGAGCAACTTTCCCTTCAATGTTAACGATTGGCTTGCTGAGCGGACAGTCGCGGACTCAAGTACTTGCAACTATTCACCAGATACCACTTTGGTTGACGAGATTTCTGAACCCTTCTCTCCTTTGGACTTCGTGAAGGAAACCCTCGACTCCTTCACTTACAGTTACGATGATTTCATTAAATTCGATGATGATCTGGTTTCCTCTCCTACCAGCGCTCCTGAAGTCCCCGCCACTGCTCCCATCATCCGGATGAAAGAGGAGATCGAACGACAGCAATTCTACAGTCTCGTGGCGGACTCGCTCGACTCGATTACCAAGACCATCCCCACAACCCAGCGCGTTGATTCTATTCTCTGTCAACAGAAGCCTCATGAGTCACAACGTGAGGCAAATGTAACAACCCACACGGTCGGGTCGGTAGCGTCTTCATATGCGCACTTGGCGGAACAGAATCTGTGTTCGGCTTCTCCTTCATCCTCTCCGGGCTCCGTCTCGTTTATTGTTCCAGCGCCACCGAAGTACCAGTCTTCTCCCGTGTCTTACTCGAAGCAGGCAGAACCATCACCCTGCAACTATCCTTACAATCCCAACCACCTACAAATGGTAAAATAAGGTTTTATGTCAGGCGGGGGACTGTTACTTACTTTAGCCTCTTTCAGGGCGATCGATGCGCGTACAGTTACACGAATGAAAGCTGCTTATACCGCAGCGATAGGTTTTTCGTCCAGTTGCCTAGCCAAGAACCAATTTATCAATACAGGCCATACCTCCCGCGTCCTAGCCGTCTCAGAGCCACTTCAGCAGGTGGGGGTATTTAAGTTTGTCGAGCTCACTTGAGAATCCACCTTACCTAGTTGGTGTTTATGCGGCGTGGACTGATGTCCCCTTCCATTGACAATGACCTAGTTTCCATATATCGGTTAATGTGAATGGTTACTCACCTCTATTGTCATCATTTTCGTGTGTTAACTCTGGACAGCTACATGACTTATACGTCTTGGAAATTCTGAACGACCATGGACACCTCATCTTTGTTGATACCTCTCTCTTACTTACATCTCCATGTGGCTACCTGACTCTCACTGCTGTTTTACCTGCCGCAGTCGACCTGTACTCCCCGAAATCAAAGCCTTTTTCATCCTTCGACCGAGTTTCGACGATGACACGTATCATAATCATGACGATTATATCGCAATGTGTCATTCATGCGAAGTATTGACTATCTTCCCTACAAACGGAAATGTAACGAAAAGGAACGATATGTTGACGGAATCGAGACTAGACTGGGAACTAAGATGATACAGCAAGCGGTGCAGTGAACGAGATGTGTTAATCCGAGATGGATGGTGAAATGAGCATCACGATATAATACACATGAGAGTCAAGCATGTACGAACGAAAAAAGAATGGAAAATATGCAGTGCAGCAAGCAAATGTGGGCGAGTTATATTGTACAGTACAGAAAGGAAGACTTATGAACGTGAATAATGATAGTCTATGGTTGTGCGAGACAAAAAAAAAAAAAAGATGAAGGTAGGGGAAAAAAGTTCGTATTCGATTGATGCTGCCAGCAGATACAACTCTGTTCGGTATCTAGCTCATCAAATACAATGTTCAGTGTCAAAAGGAAGCTCTGTCGTATGGGATGGTATCGGGTGGGGTTTGATATGTGAAACGAGGGTGAGTTTCCCGTGTGAGGGATCAAGAACAGATAGATGGGTGGATGGGTGGATGGGATATCAGGGGCACAGTGTAAGATGGGGATGAGCGAAGGGAACAATTATCTTTTTTTTTTTTTTTACTTCATAATCGCGGAATGGGCTGCGAAATTGCCGTTGTGTCATGGGGAGGGCGAGGGAAAAGATGACAATGATGGACGGGTGTAAAGAACAGGGACGATGTGAATCAAAGTTGCGAAACCTCCGTCGCCGTCGTCAAAAAAAAAAAAAAGAATTCTTTGGGGGGGGGCGAACAGCGAATATGGAGGATTGAAAGGTAGAATCTGGAAACGTGCAAGAATTGAGGCGAGTTCGGATACTCGTGCTGTATCGCGCCACAGATACGAAAGAACGCTTATTTGAGCTACACCCAGATTGAGCGGTTAAGATGGAGACTGTCAAGTAGTGAGAGAACGGTGGAACTATTTTTAGTCCAAACGGTCATCTTTGTTATGAGAGGTACGGCAACATTCAGACCTTTGATATCGATGCGGCAAGATCCTCGAATGAAACTGTGGGTATCGGTCGTACTGGTCGAGGTGCATGGAGAATAGGATCGGGAGCGGTAGTGCCACTGGGTGCATTTACAAACCCGTTTCCGTTCAGGAACGTAGTTATGAAAGGCGCACTTGTGGTCGTATTTGACTTTGCCGCTGGTTCATATACACCGGTTGCAGGATAAGGTTGACCTATACCTGACATTTGGTGACAAGAATAGGGATACAGAGCTTGTGTGGACAAAGAGGAGGCGACGATTGGTGGAAACTGCGACACGGGGTGCGTTAAGCCGTCTATGGGGGAAAGCGGTGAAGCAGATGACGAGATATCGGATGGTGTGTTGTTGGTGTTGCGAACGTCACTGTAGACTGTCGTCCTATCACTTGGCAGAGGGTAGAAGGAGGAGTGTAACCAACTGTTAAAGTCAACTGTTTCGGTGTGGCGCCAGGACGGTTCGGGTAATTCGGTTCGTTGCCAATGTTCTTTCCCTGCACTCCTCCAGGGATAGCTTGAACTATCGTTCTCGGGGTCAATATCATTGATGTGCCACTCGTACTCGGACGAGGGGGTAAAACGTTGCGATGAATGGTCGCTGGAAGGATGGTGAGGATGGAAAGTATGATGATGATGGTGATGGTCCTCCATAGGCGAAAATATATCGGCTGATTGTGATGGATACTCAGGATCGGAATCGAGCTCCATGTCGATGTCAGGCGACTCGTAATTATTTTCTCCTCCCAAGCCGTAATCGTCTGATTCATACCCATCGAAACCCGAGGTCTTCCGCGAGGTAGCTCCACCGTCATATTGAGAAGCGTTGTATTGGGACACGGAATTCCAAAAGGTATTGGGTCCGAAGTTTTCTGGGAGCTTGTGTTGTGAGGTGGACGCCTCTGTTATGCACGAATGAGTCCCATGTATTAGCCTTTGTCGAGCAGAAGTTTAATCGTACCTAAGCCATACGAGACGGGGTATTGGTGGTATGATCTGTTATCATGTGAAATTCCAATGTGATATGGTGACTGCATCGCGTCAAAGGTTATACCTTGCAGTGGTTGTTGTGGTGGTGGTGGTGGTAGGGAAGAGGGGAGTCGGGAGGGGACGGTGGGATGAGCTTTATGATCAGGAATGTTTGCCGTGTTAAGGTTTTTAAAATGATTTGCCAAGCTCGATTGATTGGAACGCGGGTCGGTGGCGTTTTGAAGGTAAGTTACGTGATTTGAACTGTAATAGCGAGGAACGGTGACCGCTGATGGAGATGGTCTATGAGTACGATGAGTCCCGGTATAGATGTGAGCGGCAGTGTCCTCGCCACTTGATCGCTCCTGACCGCAATGACCGTTTTTGCGTGAGATGGAATGGAACCCGTATCCCGAGAGCGGTTCATCGGTACTATGACCTGTCATGAAGGAGATCAAGGTCAGACCGAGGGACAAATTGCGACATAAAGGAAAAACGGCTTACCTTGAAAGGATTTATGATACGCCATGAACTGCCAGGTTCGTTTCTGGGTGGCGGGGGAGGGGGTAGGGGGATGGTTATCAAAAGGATACCATGAGCTGTCAGGACCCTTTTTAAAGAAACGCAAGCAACAAGATGAAGGAGGAACAATGGAAAGCCTGAAACAGCGCGTGTGGATCAACGAGGTTATATCCAGTTGCCACGAGATTTATATGTTACTCTTGGGGAGTTCGGCTGCTGCCCTGCATGGCGCCGTTTGGTAAAAGAAGAATGATAACAGCGATGATCAACGTCTCATGGCATGCCACTGTCTATTGTATGTAGAAACACCGAGACGCTCCGTGAAAAAAACAACAGCAATCGGGTACGGACTGATGGCTACCGCATAGCGTTCCCTAATCAGCAGGCCTGAAATCGCAGCCAGAAAGAGACAGATTCCTGCTGCGCGACCTTTGTCAGGGTCGGAAGTGGTACGTGTGGCTGATACTATTTCCTGTTTGTTCCCCGAATATGGCACTCAATTACACATGGCTGTAGAAGTTGGGTGAATGTGTACGTAGTCCGTTATCGTGGAGTTCCTGCCATCGCGAGAACCTTTTCCGGTGGGTGATGGGAGTGAAAGGCGATGTTATCACACTCAAAACAAAGCGTCCCGGGGGAGCCACAGCTTTTGAAGCTCAAATACAGCGCAAGAGAACTACTTCCAAGCCATCAAACAGCAGTATCTATCCGACAGTTCGGGGACCGCAGATATGAGTGCGGGTTGTGAGTACGGTCGTGATTCTAATCTCTCGGTCAACGCAGTTGCCATCCCCGATATACCCTCCCTCATGATTCTCGTTTCACCAAATTCCTCCATCGAAATGTCCAAAAGAGGACCACAAAAGAAAAAGGAGGTTTCAGCTCGAGAACAATACATAACAATGAAATTCCATATCAAACAGCGCCGGAGACAGCATTCTTGTTAGGATCTTTGACATATACGAAACATTCATGGTTCCTACAGCATGCTTAGACTCTCCAGGGCAGATCTAGAAGCTTCGAATTCGGGGCTCCGCGAACGAAAGAACAGCACCTCGGTAGTGACCCTATCGAGACAGCGAAGAGCACAGCTGTAGGCTACAGCACGGAGAAGACGGTTGGAGAATAATACATTATATTATTATGCATTTGACTTTGACAGAGGAGAGTGCTTGCAAAGGAATGTTGTGTGACTATTGGCGGGTCAAGAGAAAACGGTGGTAAGCAAGTAGCAAGAGGAGGGCAAGCGATCTCGAGAAAACTTTTAGTTCAAGAGAACAAACGAGCCACCTCATCAAAGTATAACACAGGGAAAAAATCGAAACAGCAAAGATATAAAGAAGACGACACTGCGTCGAAAAATTTCACCACTTGACTGAAAGAAAAACGAGCTTCCAATACTCTCCCCGAGTTTCGGGTCTAACCTATTCTCCAGAGGGAACATACAGTAAATGAGTAAGAAAATCGGGAAACAAAGTAAACAATCAGAGGAACATAGAAAACGAAGGCGAAAGGAAACGGGAATATACGCGACTCATGGAAGACCCGATAGCATTCCCCATTCACTCCGCAATCACCAATCCGCCCATTGCCCTCTCCACACCATCGACTCCTTGGTGACCTGCTCCTCCGTTAATGACCCTAGGTCCAAGCCCAGGATGTCTCATGCCCAATGCAGCACCCAACATCCTCTTTCCAGGATCGCCAATTCTAGGCCCACCCATCTCTGGGTTCAAACTCGTCGCCAAAATCGCAGGATCAGAAGGAGTCGAGTTCGGATTCGAAACCGCTTCCCCCAAAGACGAATTAATCAACGAGTTCAACGTCGGATGCGAAGGCAAATTCGGGAGTGTTGGTGACCCTTCACGGCCACTTCCATTCCCGTTCGGTGCGGAGTATTCGGGAATAGTGATGTGCTGAGACATACTGTTCGCAGCAGATGCGGCAGGTCCGTTTCCGTTTCCATTACCGTTACCGTTTCTGTTCGAGACGGAGTTTCGATGGGGTTGAAAGCCTGATATGGAGTTGGATCGACGAGAGATGCTATTTGGGTTGTGTTGGCCACGAGAATTGACAGTTTGAATGACGTTCTGAGCGTCTGCACCGTCATAAGGTTTGATAGTGGCGGGAACGCCGGTTGCACTGTTTACAAGGATGGGAGGGGGGTAGGCAAGTGTATGGAGGTATGCACGTTTGGCTATGTTGATTTTTTGTACATGTAATGAAAATCGAGAATTAGGGATGGGCAGCGACCTTTTTTGTATGTAACATTGCGGCTCACCGACTGAGGCATCTTGAAAGACAACCAGTAAGCTGGTGTCATCCCTCCACTTTATCTTGAACCCTCCATTGATGCTATCCCAATCCGAGAAAGCTGTCTGGATGTCTTTGGTTTTGAGTTCCTTGGAGAATCCAGTCAAGTATAAGATACGCGTAACAGAGGCTGAAAGGCCTGATAGCGTAGTCGACATTTGCGGTTAAGGGTGAAGGTTGCAGAAGAGGGAGAATTCAAATGAAGAACTCGGGTTGGATGGACTCGGGAGAGAGAGAGCGAATGCGCAGCCGGCGAGAGTTGGTTAGAGGAAGACTACAGTAAAAAAATTGGGGATTTCTGTGAGCGAAGACCAAGCAGAAAGCGAGTGGATTTTTGTCAAGGGTGATAATACAGTGCAAGCCAACAGTGTCAAGGGTAAGGGTCACCTCCTCTATTGTCCTCAGGTTACGCTGGCCATTATTCCCACGCAAAATTGCCGAACCACAATGATTGAATTGAAAAGATCGGGCATTCATTCATCAATGGTACCTAAACAACACTGATAGAGCATCTGACCGTATAGTTTAAGCCTGAAGTACAACGTTACAAGGTAACAGCTCAGGCAGAGAAACAAGGGCCAGTCTCAGAAGCCACGAAGGGAAACCGCTCCAGAAATGTAAAGAACACTCAACCATCTTACTCGGGCTAGTATAGTTGACATTCAATCAACAGGCCTCATGTATCCACAGACATTGATGAACTTCAACGCTTTGATCACCCGACCAGCGCTCTAGCGACCAAGAGCTCTGGGACCGGGAATTGAAGGTGCCACAGCACCAACGTACTTACGTGTGTATATGTCACAGCAACAGCCAATAGTTAAGTATGCCGAAAAGGTCCTGAGTAGCGGTTAGCAGTGATGATAGTCATTGGGTAGTGGCTGCAATCCTCCCGATCACGTTCTCGATAGAGTGGACTACGGATTTTTGAATAATCAGTCATCTAGTATCAGAAGAATGGTTACGAAACGTACCAATTCTATCATACCGTACTTACGCCTTGAACTCTTCCATCGCCCCTAGCACCTAAGTGTCAGCGGGTTCGTCGGGAACCGAAGGACGTTCACCACTATTGCTGATTCCTAAATAATGTACGACAATCGTGGTGACTGCGATAGCTCGACACAGAATGTTTATTATGCTGAAGACAAATGACAGATACTGCGTGGCTCACCGAGGGAGCGCATATATTTTAAGTTTTTACATTCTTCCGACAGGGCTCGGCGACACCATCCATATCTCACCATATTCGTCACCACAGCTGATAATGATCAGCCCATTCCTGTGGACCAAGGGAAAGGATCGCTCCAATGCAGAAGATCTGTGAAGCAATTCGTCAGAAGATTCTACTTGTAACGGTCCAAAAATACATATCAGCGACTCAAATGGTTCCAAAAGGAATCAGTGCACAACGAGCGAGCCCTCGCACAGTTTTTGCAGAAGTTTTTTTTGTCGTAAACGTCAAAAGAGGAAATTTTACTCACCACGTTCGTTCATGAAAAAAGGCGGGACGAGGCGGGAAACACATTCCCACCTCCATCTGGCTTAAGCCATTCCACCCACGGTTGACAATGAGTTCGCTCCGCCCGCGAGTCTTCGGTTAGCAGAAATGATTCGTTCACATAACGCTACAAAGCAACCCGTCAGTGCATTGTTCAAACCGCACAAAATCCAAGGGGTATCAGAGACTTGAATGGTTCCAAAAGGAAACTCTGCACATCGAGCGGACCCTCGCACATTTTTGCAGAATGTTTTGCATCATGTATGATGAGATGAGAGACATTACACACCGAATGCGTCGTGAGGTACTCAGCACATACTTGCTCCCGTTTTGACCCATCCACTGTAAATGGGCCATCACATAGCGATATAAATTGAGGTCGCGGTGTCATACCCCAGCAACTATACCTTGCAGTACGACTTGACTGGATCTTGAAGTTGGTATGGAATAGAGTTGAGGTCCCAACTTCATTGATTGTATAACCAGCAGAGGGCTCATAAACAGACAGGGTGGGAGCCCTCGCATCTTCGTCTTGATTTGAAAGACATGAACCGTAATTCGTTGAGAATTTTCAGCGACTAGGGATGGGTCGTGTCCAATTATGTACAGTGAAGATTCAAAGGATCATATTCTGTATATTTGGGACCCGTCAACACCACAAAACGAGAGTTTGCGACGGAACTCACCTCGCTACTGACTGCCCCCCAAATGCTGTACTTCAAAGAATTTCCGGTGATTGACATCAAGGTAACAAAACTCTCCACATCTGCTCAAAAGCGCGCGCGGGGGTAAAAATAGAAGACACAGAAACCACTCGCATTGATGTTAACCTAAATATGTATGTCCCAAAACTACGAGCATGAAATCAAATACAGAGAAGTATAGGTCATACTCAACTCTGATAGGAACGATTACGGCCCAACCCTTTGTAAGTCCACCCAAATTTCAAAACGAAATCCAGCGGCAAAGGGAAAGACCGCATCAATCTTCCACAGACGTAACAGACCTCTGGTGTGTCTGAATGTCCTTGAGAGGATAACCAAGAGGTCTTGACATGTTTGTGGGTCGTCTAGGAGAGATTTCAGAGCTAAAAACGCAATGTCTTTGCTGAGGGAAACAGTTCGTGTTCATGGAAATTGGGAACAAGTGTACAGGAAAAAAAAATCTACCCACGACTATATATACCATATCAAGTAATGCTAGGGTTAGGGTTAGGAGAGTAAACCGGCCAAAAAAAAAAAAGGGAGCCCACCTAGCCAGAGTGGCCATGGCAGGACAGGAAAATATTTAGACGGTGCATGAGCCTAAGCCCATACAAACCGCAGACACCCTCTGTATGGACAAGGTCGCCGTGCTATGAAGGATTTCCACGGCCCACAAACCACGGTACTTGAAGGGGCTTATGCCATCAAGGTAAGTATGACTTGCCATCTTCTTCATCTCCCGCTTTTATACTCCTCCACTGCGCACGAACCATTTCAATCACGTGTCATAGAGGTGTAGCTCTCGGCTAACGTGTATAAGCGTGTACGAAAGGTTGCAAGGCGGTATAGCGACGCGTAATGTCCCGGAATATATGTCTGAGGCTTGAATACACTCAGATCTAGTTGACCACATTTAGGGAGTAACGTTGATATGCATTGAGAAAGCATGTGTCGCTATGTAGTGTACATGATGTAAGTCGTTCTATGTAATCGTAACCGTCGGGGACGTTATTACAGAATCGTTACTAGTTCATAGTGTACCAAGTGGTTATAGAGACAATGGACAAACAAACCAAAAAAAAAAAAGACACGAAGAAAAGAAAAGAAAACTCGCCAAAACGCTTCACAATCGACCACGTAGGACATCTAAACCATCTAGTCATGCCAAATAACCCATCCTCCATGTTCATCCACGAACAACACACCTCCCCCTCCTCACTCCGTGAAATTCATCTTTTCCGTGACGTCCTCGCCTTTGATCACCATTAGCTCGATCAGCATCGATACCGCCTCCACCGCCTCTCGACGGGATAACGAGTGCACCTTTCACAAGACTAGCCCTCCTACCCAACGTTCCATCCCTCTCATGCCCCAAAACACTCCTCCCAACCTCATCCCAAGTAAGCGCAAGCACCTTCTCCTTTCCTCCACTCAACGGACCACAATTCTTTCCTTGCCCAAGTTCCCAGTTCTTCCCCAACTCTAACCCAACGTTCCTGACGGCTTTCAACCGCAGATACACGGGATTAGCTACCACTCGAGGTCGTGCTATAGGTGTCAACTGTTGCTGCGAATTCTGTAGGCGTGACAGGGAGGAACGTCGAGTGGGAGAGAGAGAATTGGATCGTGATGCTCCGCGGGAGCGAGCTGGAGAACGTGGGGGAGGGGAGGAGGACATACGGGACGAGAAACGCCCTGTTCCTCGAGTGAGGGAAGGATAGGGATAGGAAGGCGAAGGGGACAGAGATCCAAACTCCATCCCATCTTCAACCCGCTGAACCTGCTGCAAAGTAACGCGTCGATGCGGAGAAGGGACTAAAGGTAGCGGAGGTTTGAATACCAAATTATAAGGAAGAGGGTTGGGTAGAACCGTCTTTGCAGGATAGACAGAAGAACGTGGGGGAAGTAGCGGGATGTACTCAACCCCCTCTTCTTCGAAACCATTGCTGCGACGTCCGGCACTTCGTCCCCGATCATCAATGGTCGTGTCTTCGTCTGCTCTAGCCTCACTCAACGCCACGCTTCCCAGAGAAGTGTGATTTGCTGTCACTTCATCATTGAGCTGGCCTCGCGGAATTCCCTCTCTTTCTTTTCGCACCCCGCCCACATTTCTTCTTATAAGAAAGGCGTCAATGTCTGCTTTACTCGCCCTATACCCTACTGGGTGCAACTGCAGTTTCACCGCCGCCTGACTCGACGAGCTCCAGACTCTTTCCCGCCTTGCCTTGTGATGAAGTTCATCATACGCAGCGCTCCATGCACTTTCACCATATGACACCGTGGGTACAGTCCCAAAAACGGTCATGTTGATGTACGCTGTTTGGAACCCCTTCGCAAGCTCGACGAGGCGAGTCATCTGCCTGGCAATACCAGCGGCACCGTCAATGCCGATACCATCGTTTGCGCACGTAACAGAACAATTGGATTTCGTGTCAACCCTTGACCCAACTTCATCTCCTCCCTCGACACCTCCCTGTACCGACAAGATACTCTTCGATTCGTCGGCATCCTCCAAAGGAAGTGGACCATCGAAAGCCATGATCTGCGTCAATCGCGAAAATGGTGGACGATGACAGGAGTGTATCAGATGAGACTCCTGGCGTCGTTGCGACTCTTTCACTTGGTTCTGCTGGGTAGAGGCAGCAATGGCTGACTTGCGTAGCCAACCAGCGACAGTGGATTTAACACTACTAGTAGGAGCAGATGCAGCAACTCGTCTCTGTACATGGCTGAGACTAGTTTTCAATGGAGAGCTAGAGAGAGACGTAGAAGGTGTGGTGATGTCGGTGCTTGTTGAAGATGATGATGAGAATGAAGATAACCAGGAGCCGGTACGAGAGACGGCGCTACTCGTGGGGGAAGTGGGAGAAGTTGGGGTGTTGGAAGAACCCGAAGCGGCAGAACAAGCGGCACAACTACTTGTACTGCTGCTGCTCCTAATAGAACTGGACGAGTTTTGCCTAGTCGGGTGTAGAGGCGTGAGTGTCCTCTCTTTCCCCTTCTCGACACTCTGACCTTTCCCGCTCCAACCTAATACTTTACCCCTCGCCAGTCGTTCCCCTTCCGTCCATTTCACTTCCGCTAATAGAACTGATAGAAGCTCCTCGTTTCGTCTTCGGCGTCTAACGGTCGATTTGGGATTGTATTGTAGTGATGGATCTTGAAGACGCCCTTTGCTTTGACTCCTGCAGCTGTTTGGGCTCTGGCTCTGACTTCCCTCGGTAGACTCCGCACGTGGATGCCGCGGTCTCGAATCCGCTTCTGTTTCGATTGGAAAAAGAGGGCCCCGCATTGATGCCAACACGTCACGAAAACAGACAGTAAGATGCATTGGGTCAGAAGTAAAGGATGGAGAGAGATGTCCTCGCGAAGTTGATGAATCGGAGTCGAGAGGTGGTGAGTCTTTCTCTGCTACGGTTAAGCGAGCAGCTGGCGTATTTATGGTTACCAGAGATTCAACTTCAGAAGCACATTCATTGCCAAGCGTGGCGTTATGAATGGCATGCGAGAAGGTGCTTGACGTGGACCCGTGTGGAGCGGAAATGCAGGAAGACGAAGGCGAGGAAGAAGGGGGTGAAGGACCTCGTTGTCGTCTTCGTGAGGGTGGCGATGGTGGTTTTACGGGGAGAAAAGAGTACAAATACTTGTCGTCTTCGGTGCTCGACATCAACGACGAAGGCATGACACGCTCAGTCGTGAGTCCGGCATATGATAATCGTGCTTTCGTCTTCGTGATTGCCAGCGAGGATCGGGAAGAATATCGTGACGCTGCAGTCACTCTTCGCTCAGCGGCTTCTTTCCGTTTCCTCTCTGCATCCTCCCATCGTCTGCGCTCCTCCTCTCGCTTCCTTTCCAAAAACTTCTTCTCTTCTCGCATCCTCCTCTTCTCTCCTTCCCAGATCTTCTCGCAATGCAGCTCCCACTCTCTCCGTCTTCTTCTTTCGGCTTCTTCATGCTCTCTACGTTGTCTTGACTCCTGCTCCACCCGCAGCCTCTCACGTTCAACTCTTTGCATCTCTTTGATAACCTCCTCATCCTCCTGACTCATGAAACCACCAGCTGGAATGAAACACTCGTCGAAGTCCTCCGGTTGAACGGCCGCAATTCGTGGGTCTGAGTCAGATGTGACCTCAATGCCCTTCAGCTTGAGTAGGAGAATCTTCGCAAGGTGAATATTATCCGATGCATAAGCGACATGCACTTGATCCTGAAGAGTCAATGGCGGCGGCAAAGAGGATGAACCGGAACACGACAAATTTGTCGGCATTCCAGATGCCATGAACTCGGACGACGACGAAGAGTCTGTCGGAGACGCAGGGTAGATGCAATCTTGTTCCTCGTGGTCGTTACTCGTGGTTAAATCTTGAGAGAAAGAAAACAGAAGTTCAGGGGAAAAAATAAAAGAACATTGAAATTAACACTTGCCTATTATTGAGACTAGGGGTGTGGTGGAAGGATGAGAAACCGTGCGGGTTGTGGAAGGTGTCAGTGATGCCGAAGTGGTTGTGGCTGTGACCAACAAAGACAAACGCCGCTCCTCTGACGCCTGTCTGGCAAGCGCTATTGTGGATATCGACCGCGAACGTCCGCGTCGCATCCTTGTTCACTGCACGGTACACCGGGAACCAGTTCGGTGAATGACAGGGGGGTAAGAATGGGAAAATGCCTGGAAGAACCTGACAAATATACAGATTCACGTATACCGCCTCGAGGCCGAATCTTCAATCAAAGATCTGTTTCCCAAGTTGGTCGCAACCTGTTGCAATTACAGATAACGGTTACCCTGGACTCCGAGTCCGCTTTCGTGGACATTGATTCTCTTACCGGCTTTCTTTGTATCGACCCATGAGGCCCTACCATGGACACTCAGGACTCCAGCTCGACGAGAATCATCCAAAGATTCGCCCTATCCTCTGAACTGTGGCTGCGTCACTATCTCTGGGGTCATTTTTGCTATTCTCGGTCTAGCAACATGCACACATATGCTTCAGATCCCGTACCGCCCCACGTTTGTTTATCCTTTCTCAGGCCTTTCCAGATGACTTGCTGTGCCCAACTCGTTCAAAATACGGCCTTGACCTGCTTTGACTCACTGTCGGACAGACCTGGCTTGGAAGTTGCCGTGTTCTGTGGTGAAGAGCTGTAACAAACTCGATACAGTCCGAGCTCGGTTTGGGTCCTGACTGCTTGCATAGAACCATTATAGAGCGGTCATGGTACCGTCCGCATTGAAGATTACCCTCTCGCCACAAAACCATCCGTTTCTACCGAGATTTCTTCGCATGTCTAGCATATCTTCGACCTGTCCCTTGAACGTTTTAGGTATCTCTTTCAATGTTTGTCAGTCTGCCTTTTGGAATGATACCTTCGGGACGCCTTCCATCAATATCTTCGACTGCGCCGCTATTGGTGTGATACTATCTCATTCCCACCGATGTAAAGGGCATTAGTTCCTTCTTCTTGCAACCTTGCTACTGCCGATGACGTCTAAAGTGCGTCGGGTATCCGTCTTCTCGTCCATTTTCCGTGCACTTGACCCGCGGGTCGTATGGCTATCATCGATAGCCAGCTCTGAGGAGCATTCTTGGCCTGAATTGAATCGGGTTACTTATAGCTGACATGGACATACCAGCAATAATGTTACACGTCTCATCCGAGAGGAGCTTTCATCTATCCCCTCTGGATGTGGTCAATGATCATAAATCGCCACTGAATACAGGGGAAAGATAAGACATATCCGTTTGGGCTGTCTTTCTAGACCTCAAGTTCTGAAATTAGTTTCTGTACTCGTTTCACAAGCGCAGCCGATAAGAGGTCTACTTTCTGAAGCTTGTATGAATGTCCAGTAATTTATATTTGAACTCAATACTGCCGCCACCTTGATGGCGTTCCCGCTCTCGTGCCTGGCTTACTGAAGACCAAAACGAGCTCCCTTCGCGTTTCCCGTCGGTCCTCAGTTCATTTCAACCTCGGCCCTCCCGAATGAGTTTTTCGTACGGGTATCACAGGATCGTCAGCTTTGAGTCTAATACGGCCTTTTGCTGTCTCAATTCTCTCTTCAATGTGCTTTTATGTCTTTTCCTACGTTGACGTTCTCTCGAAGCCTATTATACGATTTCAGGATTCAAGGCACTCAGGCTGTAAAGCGTGTTTTGCCCTTTCGTTCCGAGCTCTTGGCCGTTTGTCGGCTGTTACTTATCGGACGCCACTGAAATACACGGTCCGCTGTGGCTAATCTCCGGTCTAGCTTCAAAAAAAACTTGGCTATCTGGGTCATTATAGTACTGCCTACGCATCTCCGATGAGACAATCCTTCCAACTTTCGTCGTCTAGACAGACGACTACCTAAATCATCGTCTTCCATCTAGGGGCTGTGGCTTCGGATAATCTGAATGCTCTACTTCTAACATCCTGATCAGTGTCAGTACGGTGTTCAGAGTTCCATGACTCTGCGTAGTATCTGAAACGTATATGAGATATCTAGGACCGTTCCTCGGGTCCCAAACAGCTCGATGAGTTGTTTTTGGCCCTAAAGCCGAAGAGATAGCTTTCTCGGTATGACGGAGGCGTAGGTTCCAAGTTATTTACCTGACTTCAATCTTGAATTTCTTTCAAATTAGAGAGACAGCATATACATAGGCGGAAGTTAAAGAATTCCACATCTCGTATTTCTACGGAAATGGGAATCTAGAACATAAGATCGACTTCAAGTTAGTGAACTTCCATTCGGAAAATCAACGGACGGTGACGCTGATCAGTATTGTGCACGCTTTATAACCGGACTTCATATATCATTAATGATATGTCTTCAGATTTCATTATCACACAGGCGATGTGATGTCTGGGGTAGCCATCATTGCTCCGTTCACGGATCGCAGCTTCATCGAAGTCTATTAGGATGAATCCATGATTTGACCACCTTCCACAGCATCTACACCGCCAATATCCGGTTCCATTCACTGCCCCGTCGGTAGCCTCGGTCAGACCAGATTGAGACGGCCGAGCGATAATGAATCATCCAGATTTTTTATTGCCAGTGGGGTCGATTAAAGCTGCGGAGAACGTGGTCCAGGGTGCTCGAAACTCTGCGAGTATACCGGTTGTACACAGACCACGATGGACCGTGCTGCGAACGGCGTAGTTCTCGTCGCTC
Organism: Marasmius fiardii PR-910; assembly: GCA_014904975.1. Classification (NCBI taxonomy): domain Eukaryota; kingdom Fungi; phylum Basidiomycota; class Agaricomycetes; order Agaricales; family Marasmiaceae; genus Marasmius; species Marasmius fiardii. The sequence goes on from MU127785.1 coordinate 2,281,135, forward strand.
GAGACCAGATTTACTTCAAAGATCTTTCAAAGGCAACCTCAGACTGCACGCCGTGCGCAGCATGTTGACTGAAGGGTGATTTCTATCAGGAATTAGTCACTAGGATTCACTCATGATCAGTACTTGCGATATATCAATAACATGCAAGGACCATCGATCGAAATTTAAGGTACCGGGAGCAATTTGCCTTGGGTTGCCGGGTCCTTCTTCTGAAGATACCATAGATTATCAAGTCTGCTCAAGTAGCATCCGCTGCCTCAAGGCAATCTAAATCATCATCATCTGTCGAAAAGTCAACGTGGACCCATACTTTAAGACCTTGTCTGAGTCTGGGTGACTTGGAGGTTGGTTTATCGAGCTGGATTACTGGAGAGGACATGGTAGCGGTACCGGTTGGCAGTCTCCATGATGAACGTGAGTACATTTCCATCCATATGATTCTGGGGGAAAGTGCCTTGGCCTCGAGGCACGGTCTCCTCTTGGTGCGCAACATCTTCTACAATCGTCATATCAATGTCATTGCGGAAAGCCATTCTGGCATTCTGATAAGGGGGCCCACGCGGACCAGATCGCGCGCTTATTTTCTCCTGTCAATTCGATGCCCTCGGAGTGCGGCGCAGCAGTTGAGAAAGTAACTGACTTCGCGAAATCCATGTGTCGAGCTTGCAAACAATCGATGATGTTTCGCAGTCAAAGATGATTGGACCGAGCTAGTGAGAAAGACGGAATGGAAAAAACTATCAAAGGTTCCCTGTTGTTCCCTCGCAGTGGCTTCGGTGGGCCCCGTGATAGAACGCCGCAGAATGACATTTGAGGAGTTGAGATAGATGCCTGTTTTTCCTAGACGAAACTTTAAGGTGAAGACGACCAATATTAGGCCTTATAGCCCGTGTAATCCGATTTTCTGGTAGTTTCTCATGAAAGCCGGCTTGGCTACTCATTGCTTCTTGAACTTTCTGGGGTGAACAAATTGTGCCGTGCAGTGGGTTTGGCCAAGCTACGGCAAAGATTCTCAATGCTGACCTAGTGGAAGGTGACACTCATTTGCGGATTACCGGAGGACAACGCTGGTCGCATGAGTCTAGAAGTACGCCATCAATTATGCAACCTTCGATTCAGAAAACGTACCGTTTTCACGTTATTCTCGTTTGTGAACTTTGGAAAACCGCGGGGTTGAGCGGCATCGAGAGGCTGTAGTAATCATCTGAATCTCATCGATGAGTGGTCTTATCTGTTTCCAGGATCCGAGACTTCAGGACGAAGTGTAGGAACTGAGATGAGGCTTGAGTCATGAAGGACATCATCACCGCCCCAAAAGAAGGCCGGCAAGAGCAGAGGTAAGTGAGGTCTTGTGAGGTCCTATCCAGATCCATCCTTCTTGTAAGGGTTTTGGAAGCTACAGGAACAAAATTATCCATCGGTGTTAGCGGAGGACCATAGAGAAGATAGCTACGTCGCTTACAGTGCGCTCGTTGTCCAGTCCCCGTCGAAGTTGTAAACTAAGGTAATTTATTAGACGAAAGTAGTATAGCAATAGGTTCCGAGGTGTTCTGCAATACGGAGGTAAAGAGTCTTCAAAAACTCCAAGGAAGACTTCGAATCCGCACTTCGACGGAAAATAATTCAAGCATGACCATCTTATACAAAGATAGTACGCCTTCCATTGGGTGGACAAGTCGTTTAATCAGTGGTTAAGTAATTCGGCCTTCCGACGAAAACTTACCAACTGTAGGTTGCTTTGAAAGACAGTGGGAGGAATGAAGTCCTATACTAATCAAACGATGGGGACATTCGAGTGATAATTTGCGACATTATGCCAGGTCGCTAAAGATACAGAGGTGACAGAAAATGATACAATGGTAGTGTTATTGCTTCGGTGCGTGGTGGAACTGAAATGGTGTGAGACATGAGGCTGAAATCCCAGTGAGCCAGCCATCACTCACAATATCCCGCAGCTGTGCTTGAGCCTCGTTAAATTGTTTCTCCAGGTATTTCGACTGCAACATTCCTGATCGTTGAGCGCGCTACGAGCTCAGAGAACCGGGACATTACCTTCTTGTTGAGATTGTTTATATCCTCGGTAATTTCTTTCTCTTGATTCTTGAGATCATGTTCCATTTCTTTCCGTGGCACCATCATGAACCTAGCTTGAGGTTGAGAGGAGCTTATCAGGTAGGAGGGAGGAGCACTTACATTTTCCCTACACCCTTGTACATGTTCACATCCTCCTTTATGCCGCTGATTTCATCGATGGTTAGCTGCAGAATCCGTCGCTCGCGTTCCTTCATCGCAATTTGTTGTACTGATACACTGTGTGCTTTTTGCGACTGAATTGAGGTTTGTTGAATTTGCAGAAGGATCTGAGAGCAAGAAGTCTTATTAGCTGTTTTCTGGGTATAGAATCAAATCCACTGGACTTTGCGAAGGGTATCATCAGGAAGGGAGGCCATCGTCGCGGTCGTGGTGGGAGCAGTCGTTTACGTTTACCCGCCGGCAGATTTCGACGCGTCCAGTGCCAACTTGTTTTCGAACTCAACCACACGGCCCATTCTCTCGTCGTTGGCTGGTCCATTCTATTCCCGATTCTCTCCACGGTGATTTCTGTGAAAATTATATTTCGGGTATGGCCTCCCTCGACGACTACGACGAATTCGGTAACTACATTGGTGCCGACCTTGATTCCGACGATGAAGACGAAGCCCCCACCAACACGTTCATGCCCCAGCAGCCTGCTGGTGGGGCTCCAGCACAGTTAGAAGGTTTTGATGATGAGCCAATGCAGGAGGAAGTCCCGGAGGGTGCTCTTATGGAAATTGATAGTGGTCCGTGATTTTTTTTCAAGTTGTTTTTTCTTACCCGTTCAACAAAAAGGACCCCACCTATGGCATTTTTACCTTCAATAATTTACAGAGCCCACCCATAGAGCGGTAATATTACATGAAGACAAGCAGTATTATCCTTCGGCGCAAGACGTGTACGGCGCGGACGTTGAGACGATGGTGCAGGAAGAAGACGCTCAGCCACTCTCTGAGCCTATAATCGCCCCAATAAAAGTACGAAAATGGACAGTGGAGGAGAAAGATATGCCAGAAACACGGTTTGATAAAGGGTCGGTGCTCTGCTGCGAAGAAAAAGACGAGGGATTTACAAAACGTCTTTGGAAATAGGTTCCTGCTCAACATGACAGCGTTCCCCGACATGATTCGTAACGTTGCTGTCGTCGGACATCTACATCACGGAAAGACTGCTTTAATGGACATGTTGGTTTTTGAAACCCATAAACTCGTGTGGGACTCCGACAAACCGGTGCGTGTATTCACAAGTATGTTTGTTTATAGGTTCTCTGATACGTGTACGTATCTCCAACAGACAAGATACACCGACACGCATGTTTTGTCTCGAGAGCGAGAGATCTCCATAAAATCATCGCCTATGTCTCTCATATTATCGACAACAAAGGGGAAATCACATCTCATTCATCTAATCGATACACCTGGTCATATCAATTTCGTGGATGAAGTTGCCTCTGCCATACGTTTGGCGGATGGTATCCTCCTAGTTGTGGACGTCATCGAAGGAGTACGTTTCTTGAAGCTCACTTTCCGCTCCAACGACTTACATCATCTCGTTTCAAGATGATGGTCGGCACTGAGCACATCATTAGACATGCTCTTCAAGAAAACGTGAAAATTACTCTCGTAGTGAATAAGATCGACCGTCTCATTTTGGAATTAAGGGTAAAACCCTCAGACGCATATTACAAAATCAGGCTCACGATAGAAGAAATCAACACATTTATCAGGTTTGGAATTACTCTCTCCAGCGACAATGATGCCAGACTAATGCACGCCTCTAGTAACATTGACCCAGATCCCGAACTTCGTCTCAGTCCTGAAAATGGAAATGTCGCATTTGCAAGCACAGATATGAACTGGTGTTTCACCCTCACCTCTTTCGCCCAAATGTACGCCGACTCCTTCGGAACCAAAGTTGATGTGCCCTCGTTTGCAGCGCGTCTCTGGGGTGATATTTACTTTGACGACTCCACGCGCAAGTTTACTCGAAAACCCGCGGACCCAGAACACAATCGTTCTTTCGTGCACTTTATCCTCGAGCCCCTTTACAAGTTATACTCGCAAGTGCTTTCAGAGGAAACTGACACTTTGAGGGAGACGCTTGAAGGGTTAGGCATCAAGCTCAAGCCAGTCATGTATAAGATGGATGTCAGGCCTCTCCTAAAAGCCGTATTGGATCAGTTCTTTGGACCTGCTACAGGATTAATAGACGTGATAGTCGACCATATACCCAGTCCTGTGGATAATGCTGTCAACAAGGTCTGACGTCGTTCACTTTTTATCTACTTCCTGTTGGGCTAACTCCCGCCGCAGGTGGAAGGAACATATAACGGGCCACAAACTTCCGAGCTAGCTGCTGCCATGCAGATGTGCGATGCCTCGGGACCTGTAATGGTACAAGTAGCGAAGTTGTACCATACGACCGACGCTCAATCTTTCAGAGCGTTTGGAAGAGTTCTTAGTGGCACTCTGAAGAAGGGAATGGAGATAAAGGTTCTAGGCGAAGGCTATTCCCCTGAAGACGAGGAAGACATGATGAAAGCTGTTGTTGAAGACCTCTGGATGAGCGAGGCTCGGTGAGCAGTAGTTCATATTCTGATCACCCTCATAACTCATTTTCAACATCAGTTACTTCATTCCGGCCGACGAAATTCCCGCCGGCAATCTTGTCCTGATTGGTGGTGTCGATGCCTCCATATCGAAAACCGCGACACTGGCATCCGTCGATATTCAGGAAGATCTTCACATCTTCCGTCCCATAAAACATATGACACAGTCGGTGCTGAAGATCGCGATTGAGCCTATCGCGCCTTCGGAGTTGCCCAAGATGCTTTCTGGGCTGCGTTCAATAAACAAGTCGTACCCTTTGGTTTCAACGAAGGTGGAGGAAAGTGGAGAACATGTCGTTGTGGGTACTGGAGAGCTCTACTTGGACTGTGTCATGCACGACTTGAGGAGGTTATTCTCGGAAATTGAGATCAAGGTATCCGACCCAGTCACCAAATTTTGCGAAACTGTACTGGAGACTAGCGCTCTGAAATGCTATGCGGACACGCCGAACAAGAAGTTAGCTTTATGGTCTTTCTTGCAATCAAAAAGCGAACCTGACATCTTTTGTCTAACAGAAACAAAATAACAATGATCGCCGAACCTCTAGAACGTGGTGTAGCGGAAGACATCGAACGGGGCAAGGTCAATATGAAAATGTCTGCAAAAGATAGAGGAAACTTCTTCAAAGAGAAATACGAGTGGGATCTCCTCGCTTCTCGATCAATATGGGCTTTCGGTCCCGATGAAAATGGCCCGAATATCCTTCTCGATGATACCTTACCGTCCCAGATCGACAAGAAGTTGTTGGGTACAATAAAGGAGCACATCAAGCAAGGTTTTCAATGGGGTGCTCGTGAAGGACCACTATGCGACGAACGTGAGCATTTCATGCAGCCTCAAGGAAAGAATACTCAACTGCTATTTCAGCGATGCGAAATGTCAAATTCCGTCTGCTTGACGCTAGTCTTGCTGACCAGCCTATTTTCCGGGGCGGAGGACAAATTGTTCCTACGGCTCGTCGCGTCTGCTATTCATCTTTCCTGATGGTGAGTACGACTCGACGTCTAAAGATCTCATTCCCCTGGACTAATATACTCCCTCAGGCTACCCCTCGGCTGATGGAACCGATTTACTACGTGGAAGTACAGGCTCCCGCGGATTGTATATCGGCTGTTTATACGGTTCTTGCTCGCCGGCGTGGGCATGTCACACAGGATATCCCGAAAGCCGGTTCGCCGCTTTACACTGTCAAAGCGCTCATTCCAGTAATCGATGCTAATGGATTTGAGACGGATCTGAGAACGGCAACTCAAGGACAGGCGTTCTGTTTACAAGTTTTCGACCATTGGTCCATTGTTCCAGGTGTGTCTTCGTTTCACGCGGATGACTGAGCGTGTGTAAGTACTTTTTGAATGTGAAATCTGATGGTCTCTTCCTGCTGCTCTACAGGTGATCCCACCGATACAAGCATCAAGCTTCGACCATTAGAACCTGCCTCAGGGCAGGCTCTTGCACGAGACTTGGTGTTGAAAACACGTCGGAGAAAAGGTCTGGGTGACCAAATTGCCGTGTCCAAATACCTTGACGATGAGTTTGTGGTAAGTGAGCGTTGACTATTGAAATGGCGTAGGTACACTAAGAGTTCCTTTACAGCTTGCCTTGTCGGCGTCTGGGCATGCAGATCTACTGAGCTAATTTGCATATTTCCTACGCGTGTATATATTCAGTGTAGATTACCTATATTAATTCGTAACCGAGTTCGGTGAAGAAGGAAAAGGTACTACGTGTCCACGGGGTAACTGATCGTGGGAGAATCTCGGCCCAGCATACGTGGCATTAGCGTGTAACCGATATTTAGGGACACGCTCCTACTGCGTACGCATATTACAGCTCTCCCCGGTTTTCCCTCCATCTTTTCTACTTTTTTGTCGGCCCTTCGTATTACAATGCGAAGCGTAACGCTCTCGGTCATTGCCATCGCAGCCTCAGGCGCGTTGGCTCAATCTGAATCAGCTAAACCTGAATTCAAAGTAGGTGTTCACTAATTCACATTCACGTTCATAATTTCTCAAGTATATGCGTAGCCTACTAGTGTCAAGGCTCCTTTTGTTGAACAATTCACTGAGGATTGGTCTGAACGTTGGACAGCATCTGAGGCCACCAAGAAGACGTCCACTGGTGGTGAGACGTTCAGCTACGTCGGTGAATGGAAGGTTGAGGAACCCCTCGTCTCGGTCATCGACAACGACCTCGGTCTGGTCGCGAAGAGCAAGGCTGCTCACCACGCTATCTCTGCACCTTTCTCGCAACCCATCGACTTCAAGGACAAGCCGCTTGTTGTCCAATACGAAGTCAAGTACCAGAAAGGTGGCAACTGCGGCGGTGGCTACCTCAAACTTCTCGAGAACGGTTTCCAGACCAGCGGAAAGGAGTTCTCAGATACTACACCGTGGGTTGTTATGTTCGGGCCCGATCTTACTTGCCCTGGAACCAAGGTATGTTTCGCGATGAATTGGTGGTCGGATCTGTACTTAATACTCTCCTTTAGGTCCACTTCATCTTCCGTCACAAGAACCCCAAGACCGGTGAAGTTGAGGAGAAGCACTTGAAAATTCCTCCGAGACCCTCTATTGAGAAGTTGACCAACTTGTATACTCTCGTTATCAAGTACGTACAAAATCCTCCGCGTGATGAATATCGAGGTTCATTCTTTATTTATAGCCCAGACAACACTTATGAAGTCCTCTTCAACGGTGAATCTGAGAAGTCCGGTTCCCTTCTTGAGGACTTCGAGCCTCCCGTCAACCCTCCCAAGGAGATCGACGACCCCGAGGACAAGAAACCCGAAACCTGGGTCGACACCAAGAAGATTGCTGACCCCGATGCCAAGAAGGTGAGTTCACGGGGTTGGTTTTGTATGAGTCTTTATTCACATCATTCTTCATCCAGCCTGATGACTGGGATGAGGACGCACCCTATGAGATTCTTGACGAAGAAGCTCAGAAGCCCGAAGGCTGGCTTGACGATGAGCCCTTGACCATCCCTGATCCCGGTAAGTTTATATTCGGCCATGAATGTGTTTCTTTTTCCGATGTTTCGATAGATGCTCAGAAGCCCGAGGAATGGGATGACGAGGAGGACGGTGATTGGATTGCTCCTACTGTGGCTAACCCCAAATGTGCTGAAGCACCTGGTTGCGGTGAATGGAAACGGTAAGCTAAATGTTTTGTACGTCTTACTGGCATAAACTTATGCCTCGCGATAGCCCATACAAAGCCAACCCTGCTTACAAGGGCAAGTGGTATGCTCCCATGATCGACAACCCCGAATATAAGGGAGAATGGGCTCCTAGGAAGATCCCCAACCCCAACTTCTTCGAAGATCTCACCCCTGTGAGGTCCCTGCAAAAGATTGTATGTTTCTACTCGTTCTCTTCTATTGCAAATGAGTTGACCAGTTCTGGGATGTAGGGTGGTGTTGGTATCGAACTCTGGACCATGACCGAAGATATCCTCTTCGACAACATCTACATTGGACACTCCGTTGAAGAGGCCAAGACCTTTGCCTCCGAGACCTTCGATATCAAGAAACCTCTTGAGAGTGCCGCAGCGAAGACTGGCAGTGATGATGATGATTCTGACGATGAGGCTACCTTCAAGGATGACCCGATCGCCTTTATTCGCGAGAAGGTCTTCTCCTTCATCGACCTTGCCAAGCTCGACCCTGTTTTGGCTTTCAAGACTCACCCTGAGACTGGTGGTGCCCTCGCTATTGCCTTGTTGACGATCTTCGGTATGCTTGGTGCCGTCACTGGTTTGGTTGGCGGACAACAGAAACCTGTTACCAAGGCAAGCACTCCATATTTGCTGGCTAAACTGATACTGACATGCACATAGTCCTCCAAGAAGACCGATGCCCCCACTCCGGATGACAAGAAGACGGAAACAGCCCCCGTAGCTCCCGCCGGAGGTGACAAGAAGGAAGAGAGTAATCTCAAGAAGCGTGCTGGGAAGTAAAAACCCCACAAAATTTTCGGAAGGAGATGACGAGTTTTCAAGAACTCGAAGGGAATAGGGCTCTAAAACTCAATGGCTGTTCTTACATTGCTTTTTCTCGACTCAGTAACGACCTACCTCTCTTTCTTCATGTTGACAGTTCCGTTATGTACAACTCACCTTACCAACTCACATTTACCTTACACTGGGATTGAGAGCTCCTTTGTTGGGTAGTTTTGGCCTGCGTTATCTCCAGACCGTTGTTTATTCTTATTCGGGAGTGCACAGTTTGGCATGATACTACATCATGATCAGGAAATTTAATCCAATACTTACATATAACTAAAAGACCCATCGATCTGCTTCTGTATTCAATATTTCTTGCAATTGCATGCGGTCACGAAAACCGATTCATGAAAATGTTGGACGATTTGTACTTGCGCCCACTTCATTATAGTCCTGTAACAGTACGGTAGATGACTGGGCAAAGTGGGTATCGACTATAACATTTGAACCAAACCCTCCGAACCCGATCCTAGACAAATTATCGAAGACGGAGGGCAGTCCAGTATTGCAAGTCTGTATTGTAAGTTAGCCGAGAGCTACACCTCTATGACACGTGATTGAAATGGTTCGTGCGCAGTGGAGGAGTATAAAAGCGGGAGATGAAGAAAATGGCAAGTCATACTTACCTTGATGGCATAAGCCCCTTCAAGTACCGTGGTTTGTGGGCCGTGGAAATCCTTCATAGCACGGCGACCTTGTCCATACAGAGGGTGTCTGCGGTTTGTATGGGCTTAGGCTCATGCACCGTCTAAATATTTTCCTGTCCTGCCATGGCCACTCTGGCTAGGTGGGCTCCCTTTTTTTTTTTTTGGCCGGTTTACTCTCCTAACCCTAACCCTAGCATTACTTGATATGGTATATGTAGTCGTGGGTAGATTTTTTTTTCCCTGTACACTTGTTCCCAATTTCCATGAACACGAACTGTTTCCCTCAGCAAAGACATTGCGTTTTCAGCTCTGAAATCTCTCCTAGACGACCCACAAACATGTCAAGACCTCTTGGTTATCCTCTCAAGGACATTCAGACACACCAGAGGTCTGTTACGTCTGTGGAAGATTGATGCGGTCTTTCCCTTTGCCGCTGGATTTCGTTTTGAAATTTGGGTGGACTTACAAAGGGTTGGGCCATAGTCGTTCCTATTACAGTTGAATATGAAGCTATTTGTCTTTGTATTTGTAGTTTTGGGACATACAGTGTAACATAAGCAGTTGAATATCATCCTTGAATGCTACTTGACTGGCAACTCATACATTGTCAATATGAAGTGTATTGCACAGGTATCAAGCGAACAAAGAATCACAGAACGTATGCAGTATTAAATAATGAGAGTAAGTAGACAACACGATGTTCAGCTAAGAAATTTACCGTCGCTTGGAACTACGACCGTCGTCCATGCTAGGTGAGCTTCGGCGTTTTCTGATACAGATGCCAGGAGATGAATAGAATTAAAATTTAACGATGGAGGATTCACTCACCGACTAGATGAAGACGACCTATCTTCCGGCTCTCGACTAGGCGTTCTCGTCTTTTCCCCCCGATCTCTATCTCTGTGGTCTCTGTCTCTACTATCTCGGTCACGATCGCCCCCGTAGTCCAGACCTTCCACAGCAGGTGCATTCCCGTCCCGATCCTTGTATTTGTTCTGATTACGCGGACCGGTCGGTACATTCGGAGGGAGTGGCGAGGCGGGTCGTACTGGTGCAGCGGGAGCTGGGGAGACCTCTCAGTACGACAAGAGACAATAAAAATACATTGTACGTACCACCGTCTGTTCCATATATGCCCCTTCCCCTCCCTCTTGCTGGGAATGGCGTTGCTCGTCCACGGACACCTACAGGAGCTGGCGTTACACCTCTTCCTCTTCCAGCAAATGGTTGAGGTGTTGCACCCCCTGGCCGTGCACCGGGTCCCGGAACCTGAACATTATTCCCAGCTGCTGGTCCAGTCGGAGGCTGTCCTTGTTCCATCCCAGGGTACATTTGATTATCCTGTATGACAAGTCGGTCAGCACGTAAGAAACGATAATCCTGATAGCTTTACACTAACTTGCATTCCAAACTCCATTCCCATTCCCATTGGACCAGGGAAGCCACCTTCCTGCATCATACCCATACCTCCCTGCTCAGGCGTGCTGTTACCCGGCATACCACCACCCATACCACCACCGGGAACAACGCCCTGGGGTTGTCCGTCCATTGACATGCCCATTTGACCCATACCCATGTTTCCCATGTCTCCGTTCATACCCATGCCCATTGGGTTCATCATCCCCATATCCATCATGACTCCTGGACCCATCATCCCTGGGTTCATTCCCATATCTGAAGAAAAGGAAGGATGATATACGAGGTAGTCGGAAGCTAGATACAGAAGAAAAGAACGCACCTCCACCCATCCCACTACCTCCGGCGCCAGCCACAGCTTGGTTAATCTGGTTCATTTGGTTCATCATAGCAGATGTACCCGTCATGACCATCTGTCGAACTTCAGGCGGTAAAGCAGCCAACTGGTCCTCTTGCATTCCAGAGAAGTTCTGAACAGGGGGGATGGGATACCAGAGTTGAATCTCCGGGCGAGGGTGAAATAACCAAGAGGCACTTACCAGGACATTCACTTTCATTATTCCAGCAACGTCCCCCATCTCCCTCCTCCTATAGCAATAAGCTTCCCAGCTAATCTCATCGAAACCGTAGTTAAACCAGTCGCTGATATCAGAACCAGGTCGCCGCCAAGGCTTTTCAGACATCGCCCCAATGTCGACCTCGAATATTGAACGTCCGTCCAACATTCCGGTTTCGCTCGGATCAAGTTTTGGGTGAGAAGGCGGCGCGGTTGCGGGAGGAAGGGTCGATGGGTCGACTAACGGAACATCTTCTGTCGAATCCGGGATTGTTGCTGTCGAAGAGGCAGGCACGGAAAGATTTATTGATGAGTTTGCAATGGTAGATGAAGACCCGCTTGGTAGAGGTTTGGTAGAGGGAGTTCCGACTGTACCCCTTTGCATGGGCGTATATTCGGTCGTGAGTGTGAGTTGCTGAGTTGCTATAGATTCTTCTTTTGTGACAGGGATAAAATGAATAGCGTGCTTTAGAACTCACGTTTCGTTGGTGTAGGATGCGAGGCACTTATAGTTCGGTTTTGAGCGGGACGTTGAGCATTGGGGCTAGTTCAGAACGATATGTTAAGTACTTGTTGGATGATGAAGAGTTGTTTTCCACACCGAAAGTCTACTGAACGAGGACCCCGTTCAGTATCGATGATGATTTCAATCTGTAATGCTTTCCGTGAGTTGAATTCGAGTCGTTGTATCACTGAACACTGACATCTTCATCCTCGTCTTCTCCGCTCTCTTCTTCTTCACCGCCTTCACCTGCTTCAGACCCATCTTCGGGTGTTGGGTCCTGTTGGGGTGTACCAGGAGAAACTTGCTGTTCTTGCAGTCGTTCTTGAGCTTCAGCTTCTACCTGGCTTTCCGCTACAGCTTCCAATTGAGAGACGATACCATTAGTGGCGAGAGTGTTCTCAACAGGTTTTCTACAACCAAAATTTGACAAGTTCGTGTGACCAGACGCGTAAGAACTCAACTTTGATCGAAACTTACGGGTGTGAGACTGAAGCTATCACAAGCAAAAAACGTTTGTCAAATGCATATTCATTTCCGAAGGAATTACAGAGGAAAAAGAGTAGGAAAAAATGACCCGAATTCCTCCCCTGCAAAGGTGTAAAGTAATGGCCCTCACCAGCGCTACTCGTTGGTTGAGCTTGAGTTGGAGTCTGTGATTTTGTGGACGTTCCGTAGAGGAACTCTTCGTCATCATCATCTCTGTCCATAAATGACAAATTAGTCAACGAACTTCGCGAACAATGAGGAAATCCCCGTACAACATCATGGCTTCTGGCAGAGGGAGAGGTGTGACTGTCACGCCTACCGTGACCCAACTGGGAATGCTTTCACGACTACCACCGTCGTCCGCGTCGGCGAGCAAATTGTTGTCGTCACCGTCGTGGGCATCGAGAACGACGATAAGAAACTACGCAATATTGGTGAAGGAACCAAATCCGCTACCAGGAAAGACGTATCCACGGATCTTTTCAGGCAAAAAACTCTTCCAGTACAACTGGTATACTCGAATTCTTCAGGAAACACGCGACGGCTCTCCCCTCATATTTCTCCACCACGACAGCTTCTCCGCGAATCGTCTCAAAAAACTACGCAATGATATTGGTGCTGCCGCGAAGAAACACCATGCCGCTCAACAGAAGGCGGCGTCACTAGATGGACCTCAACCTATAACGGAGGCAGACCTCCCTACTATTACCATCATCCGAACAGGTGTTTTCGGTGCTGCTTTACGCGCACAAGCAGGGGTCAGTATGTCTGATGTTGACATTATGCTGAATAACACTCCCGGGAACTACGCCGTGCTCCAACTTCCTACTCTCGATCCCCCGTACCTCTCCGTCGTTCTCCGAGCTATGGACCGTAGTGTTCCACCCCGTCCCCCAAAGACATCGGAAGAGTTGGCAAAGGAACTTGCAGCCAAAAATGCTGATCCCGAAACACCAGGTCGAAGGGTCAAACGTCAGCGGGCGGTGTTGGTTCCCGATTTGAAGGTTATGGGAGCACTTATAGAAGGCAAAATTTTCTTGCCTAAAGGTGTGAAGGACGTTGCGAGTCTACCGAGGTTGGATACCTTGAGGGCGCAGATAATTGGGCTGTTGTCTGCTCCGGGTGCACAACTGGCTGGTGTCTTGAGTCAGGCGGCTGGTGGTCAGTTGGCAAGGACGTTGGAAGGGCTCAAACAATCTTTAGAGAAAGAGCAAAACGGAGCAGCTCCGAATCCATAGTATGTTCTACAGACTCAGAATGGCTTTGGGGTAGTGGTATCGTACTGATTCATTAGTAGACCCGGATATACATTATAACCAATACTTTTCACTTGGTGCCTCAGTGCGCAGACTATCCATCCGTATCTCTCAGACAAAACTCCCATGTTCGATCCTCTCCACCGTCGCCCGTTTTACCTGCACCATGTGCTCGCTCTCCTTTCGTCATCCGGTGTTCATATCCTTTCCATAATCCGCGATAGAAAGCAAATGAACGCAAGAGTGTGTATTTCGGGTTTGGGGGTGTACTAACTTGCTTTGGCGGTGGTGGGTTCTTTGCGAGCTTGGGAACATCCCTGGACGGAAAACGCGTCAATATCTGGCGTGTGGTGGCTATTCTACGGGAAGCTCACCAAAGAGTGTAAGGAGGGACGTTTCGCAAAGTTATTAAGACTGTTCCCCTCGAGCCGACAGATGTTAGCTGAGATTTAGTCAGATCCTCTCCATCCTCGTCCTCGTCCTCATCCTCCTCATCATCATCCTTCCGTTTTCGTTTCTTGCCCGTGGAGGGTGTGATTTCGGGCACAGGTCCCCCCTTCAATACTTTGGCCGCAGATCTCAAGAAATTGAGAATCAACAGTTGATTAGAAAGGATATTCCTATCTTGATCTGTAATTCCTTTCCCTAACCATGTACAGCGAAGTTTATAAATACATGTCTGAATATCAAGATAAGTGCAAAACTTACCAGCATGAGGAAAATTCCAAACTACTTTATCCCACTTCCTCAGCTGCTTCCCCTTCCCCTTCCCTTTAGCCAAAGCCTCCAATTTAGTAGCATCAACTCCGAATACGACCTCTACACCTTTCAACTGAAGTTCTTCGACTATTTCTCGTGCGTCAGGATATTTCGCATAGCACTCTTCTTCAGTGTCGTAAGCTGTTGCTGTAACATTATTTGGAGGTAACTGAGCCAAAACTGTAAGAGCTGGACGCTGATCCTGAGTTTTCGAAGACGATGGAGAAGATGGCGATGACGATGATTGACATTGGCACGAAACCAAAGCACGGGTGAACGAGAAATTTCCTTCACCGACCAAAAGGATCGTGTCTGTCGGGCGAAAAGGAACGGTTGGATGCCTCGGAAGCTCATCTATAGCTTTGACTTTGCCCTTTTTATCGTCCTTGCCTGGTTTGGGTTTGGGTGTTTGGTAGTCGAGTTTGCGTTTCTTTCCTCGAGGTCGATCTTCTTTGGCTTGAGCGACTTCCGCTGCATGGACCGCACGTTCTTTAGCTTTAAAACGCGATTGTTGTGATTGTAAGGCCGATTTTAGAGATTTTCCTGGCTTTCCCCTTCCTTTAGCCATGTCAAGGGAAATGACGGTTTGTTGGAAGTGACGGCTCACACACGATCAGGTCAATGCCGACAAGGCCGTATACCGATTCAAAAAAATATATGGGTATGTACACGCTTCTAGCATTTTAAAAATATGTAGATGAAGTTAAAATGTTACATTATACGTTCCTGTGGGCCCAAGATCTATATAGACCTTAATAAATAGCCTTGGTATGGGACGGCCAATGAGTAAGAACAATCATCTAGATGTCCACAACAATACAAGATGGGATGAGGATGAAAGGGAATAACTATTGCGGTCAACACGGCCAAAAAGAATCAATCAACCGCTGAGGTCGGCTCCCAAGTCGTCACTGTCTGCTAGACATTGTGCGTACGCCTCCAAATCGGAACCCTAGAACACAGGGTGGTAAGTGGAAGTGGTAACCGAAAGATCTTGAACGCTTGCCTGAATGTCGGAAGGTTCTCCTTGAGTGTAGGCGACGCCCTTCTGAGCCGAACGATGGCGTCCGGGTGTCGTGTCGAGTTTGTGCGCTCGTTTGCGCCTGAGGAGGGTCATAACGTCCTCACCCAGGGATGGTGTCTTCATCTCTTCAGCTGGAAAACTCCTCTTTGGTGAAATGGGAGGAGAATCAGACTGGGTAGACTGGTCGCTTCGGTACTGCAGCGGTGGACCGGCTGGTCTAGAAATGAATTGCGAGCTTGTAGACTCTTCCTCATCGCCATAAGTTTGAGGAGGATGGCCAGTGACAGATCCCGCGCTGGTAGGCCGGTGCATCTTCACCTGGAACCCTCCGAGCTCTCGTTCCTCCTGCGACGTTCCTATGATATCGACCTTCACCCCCCCCTCTCTTCGAAGATAGATTTCCCCCGAGGCTATCATCTGTTCTACGTCTTCCCTATATTTCTTTTCCTTCGCTGTCCAATCGCAGTCACTAGGCTCCTTCTCCCCCCGGTTGGCACCTAGATTTGCAAGTCGATCTGCAGCTTCGTTCCCTTTCGTACCGGCGTGGCCTTTGACGTGCTCAATCTTTACACTCTGCCCTAATTTCTCTCGGCATTCTATCAACGCACAGGCGTACAGTATCAATCCGGCGTTAGCAACAGGTGTATCACCGTCCTTTTTGTACAAAGAGGTTCCAATTTTGATCCACTTCTTTATCCACACGGTCAAACCTGATATAAATCCGCTAGGCATTTTTGTATTCGGTTCGAATGGAAAGCACTTACAGTCCTTAGCATACGTGGAATCAGTCATGATGACTAGTCTTCGCTTCACATCAATCGAAGCTTGTTCAAGTGCACGAACAATTGCCTATGAAAGTTTGAGCAGTTGATGAAAAGGGGGGGAAGAGTAACGTACCACGAGTTCTGCACAGTTATTTGTCTGTGTACCAGGACATCTCTCGCAAAGGTTCCTATGACCATCGATTAATTAGGAGGAGTACAGCGAATAGATCGTTCTGACCTCTTATCATTGTCACCCCACCAGACACCGATACCAGCCGTAGATTTTCCAGTACCGTTGTTTTTGCATGCCCCATCGCAATAGACAACAAGATCCTCGTATCGCTCCGGTACCTGGTCTTCATTTGTGGCAGGTTCTTTCCCCTTTCCCGGTATGGCCGCTAAATTACGAGGTGCCAGTGGGCGAGCATCTGCAAAATAGTCGTCCTCGACATCCGTTGCAACGTCTTGAATCTGTGTACTGCCTCGTAGCGCGCTGGTTGATGACGATTCGATTTGCACGCGCCCCTCTACCTTCACCGACGAGCTTGCAATTCCTGCCCTTGGTGGGGTGAGTGGGTGAGCATCCGCAAAAAAGTCGTCTTCGGAGTCATTTGCAACGTCTTCGTTTCTCGTGTTTCCCTCTGACGCGCTAGATGTCGATGAATCGCTCGAGTCGTGATTGGGTTGCACACGTCTCTTCGCCTCTACAACCGCTCGAACATAAGCATCCGCATTCTGACGCACATGAAACTTTTTGTAACGTGCTCCTACGTAGCCTTTGACTTGGGCTTTGCAGTCTTCCCTAGGATCGCAGCATTCATTTAAGTAAAGAGCTGTTAGTACAGTCGAGCTCTTCTTACCAACACATAAATACCCCAGTTGTCCTTCCATACTTGACAGCGTAGAAACATGTCTTCTTCTCGACTACCATGTTAGTCTAGGATGATAGGAAAGCTGTCTTTCTTTCACGAACTACTGAGGCAGAGATCGTGATGGTACCTGCCAGTCTGAGCGTGAGATTATGGGCATCTCCGGCCAACTTCCGGATATCGAACTTAGACGCGCTTTCTCGCGTACGCTCTCTCCATACTGTAATATCCCAGAACGCTTGTCCTGAATTTCGTTCCTGTTCTATGACTCGGACCAGACTGTTCCTCGAAGCAGTCGTCATACGAAGGTCAAAGAAGTTCGAGGCAGATCTAGAGGATTCTGCCCGTTCTCCGGGAAAACCATCGAGGAAAAGGAAAAGATTGCCGTCTCCCACAGCGGTATCTCAACCTAGCACAACGAGTTCACGGGTATGATTCAATATTCTTTTTACCTGAACGGTCGCTAACGCTTTGTTCAACTATTAAAGAGGAGAAAAGTGATTTTAGATAAGTCTGGTGCGCTTCTCGTATACCTTTAAAATTATTGACAAATGCTTATGCGGTTCTTAGCACTGATTTGGTCTTCACCTTTGGATAGCGAACGAGAGACGGACGAGCTCGTGCTGCCAGGTGAGATCGCAGAGGATGACGATCATGATCTTGCCAATGCTCTCACAGACGGCAAGCCAGTCAGGGTTCTTGACCAGTTTGTGTTTTATGATGCGAGAAATTTGCGAATGGTACCTCCTGATACTATTGAGCATGACCCAAACATCCGAGTTGAGGCAGCTGGGCTTGTGAGTGCATGTTTTGAAGACGACGAAGTTGAAGGAGATGAAGATTATTTGTATTTGGAAGAGATGAAGTACGTGGTTTTGGGAGCGATATTTAGGATTTGGATTGACTACACTGTGGAGGACGGGTATGATTCTATTTCGGCATCTTTACGGTCCCCCCTAGATACACTAACTCTTTTTTTAGGTTGATTTGGGTCGAAACTCAGTATTCTTGGTACATCTTGGGAAATCCTTCTGAGGGGTACTCTGTAATTTACACACAATTTGTCAAACCCCATCGCATCTCACAGATTGTGTTCAGCTCAGCGAAGGAAGACCCAGATGAAGAGTATCCGTCCTTCATCAAACGCCTGGAATTGGAATTTGGGTGGAACGAATGTAACCTACTCGAATCAGTAAATCTCTGTCCTCAAATCTCAAGCAACTCCCTAATTCTCATTGGCTAGGTTCCCACAATTCATCAAGCACTCGACGAGACTGAAGGGACCCCCGTCTTCTCTCGTGCCCTCCAACAACTAGTACCTAGGAATTTCAAGAAACGGAACGTGTCCTGCAATTCAAGACCTCCCTTTCGACGAGCTGATAGCTCTCATGTTGATCCAAGTAAAGCTGTGAACCCAACCCATGTTACTCCGTTGATTGCTGCGCTCGCAGATGGGCTTGTTCGAGAAGCACTTCAGGTTGTAGGCCCGAAGCCCTCCTCTCCAGGTCGAGCAAGTCAGCAGCAGCAAGGAGACCTTCCACGCCTTTTGGCAAATGCCAGGGAAAAGGAGCGACCTACAAGATATTTCGACCAGGATCTGCTAGAAACAGAGGATGATCAGTGCAAATACTATTCGAGAGTAACGGTCGGCCAGGAGGTTTTCAGTGTAAGTCAATTCACTCTTAGTCGTACATCACTTATAGACTCAGCATTTACAAAGGTTGGGGATGTTGTTTTGACCCTGCGACATGTGAAAGACAGTGAGAAACCTGTCGAGTCCTACCACATCCTCGCTGACCACTTCTGGTACCAAATCGTAATAATTTCCTAGTCCGTTGCTGACTGTCCTCTTAGGTTTGCCAAGATAGTTTATATAAAAGACGACAAGAAAGTCCACGTACGATGGTTCAACCATGGGTCGCATTTTGACATAGGTGAACTTGCTCACCCTTACGAGCTGTACCTCGATTCCACGTGTGGTGATATACCCCTCACTGTGCTTGCTGGCAAGATTCATGTCCACTACATGATATCCTCGGCTAACGAGATACCTCCCAATCAATTCTATGTTCGGTGCGTCAATCCTTTATTGATTGCACGGGATCTGATACTTCTCTCGTGGATAAAGGTACTGTACAGATTCAATGACAACCGGGTCGACTACGACGTCCCCGTGTGTGACCTCCCTTGATCGAGCGGGGTTGGACCTTATGACTACTCTTTCGTGCATTCTACCACCCGATAACTGTTGGGTATGCGTTCAACGTCAAGACGAAAGGGAAAATCCTGAGGACCAGGTGAAGGTCATCAGTAGTGGTCTGATCTATCGCGGTCAAACCTTCCACCTTCACGACTTCGTTCTTTACCAATCAGCCAATGGACCTGCCATCATTGGTCAGATTGTCAAGATAGGGGGGACTGATAAAAGGGTTGATTTGAAATGTGTCGGAAGGATCCGTGATATCGTTGGATTGCCTCATGAACAAATGAAGGACGAGGTGAGCCCCACTGGTGTTCATGTACTGTGGCGAATCTCTCTAACGTTCTCTAAGCGACACCTTTTTTTGACTCCTGCAATTGAAACTATTGAAGCTACCAAGCTCGTACGAACATTATCAGTATACCCGTTCATTACGATACCCAAAGATTGTTTAGACCACTGGATTGGTCTTTCCCCATACCATTTTTATATCGAATATCTGTTCCCTTCAAGACAAAACCCATCATGGAAGGACCGCTCACCACTACAATCTACGCTCTCAATGTGTAGGAAATGCACAGATGACAAGGTCAAGGAGTTCGAGATTTCCGTCGATTTCGTTACCCGTTGCGAAAGTAGTCGGCTACCAACATTGGACCTGTTTGGCGGGTGCGGCGCTTTTGGACTTGGATTGGCTGGTGGAAGTCAATCATTACGCATAACCCATGCAATCGAAATTCTTCCCAGCTCAGCAAGGACTTACGAGTGAGAGAATGATCATTGTAGTGTTCCTGGTGTTTGCGTCCTTACCGGTTTTATTTCAGGAGAAACTCTCCCGACACGAAGGTATACAACCAATGCGTGAATGTGATGCTGAAGTATGCCATCAAAAAGCACAGCGGCCTCGGCGTAGAAACTCCAAAGCAATTGTTCGACCGAGCGACAGACGTTCCCCTACCTCCAAAGCCAGGAGATGTGAAGGTGGTCTTAGCCGGTTTCCCTTGGTGAGTGAGAACTTCGTGAAAGTGCTTTGGCGCTGATGGGGTTTTCAGTCAAACTTTTTCAGGCCTGAACCGATATAAGGGTGAAGGGAACAGAAAGAGCAACCTCATATTGAACGCTCTGTCGTGGATTGATTTCCTCAAGCCAGATTATTGCTTCCTTGAGAACGTACCAGGATTTGTTGACGAGAAACTGCGAGTTCCAATTATGCAGAGACCAGAGCATATCCAGGGCCGAATCGAAAAGGGTTACTTCAAGCTCCTGTTGAGAGCTCTGCTGGACATGGGGTAGTTATTTCGATTCAAACTTAACTCATACTCTCATCATAATCACCATTATATATCTAGGTACCAAGTTCGACATGGATTCCTTCAAGCAGGACAGTTTGGTACACCTCAGAGTCGCCTGAGGTTCTTTCTCGTTGCGGCTAAACGCGGGTTCAAACTTCCGGATCTGCCACATCCCACGCACTTCTTCGGTACAAATGCAAGGTCTTCTTCGGTCGCTTTCCTCAAAGACGGCCTGCCTCATCATTTTGTTACTGTTGGCGACGCTATTAGTGATCTTCCTCCTTTTGACTGGTTGGTACCGATTTCAGCTCTAACGTCCCATCATTCACACTTCTCATTCACATTGTAGGAAAGATCCGGATTATCATACTTTGCCGGACAACCTCAGGCGCGAGGCTGAAGAGCGAGAGCGAGTCATACCTTCAATCGAATGCAAAGCCCCGCGTTGTGGATTTGATGGTGCAATTGCTTACCATCACCCTCCACTCACGCGTTTTCAGAAGCAATCGCGGGAAATGCCGACTACGGATTTGCAGCACTTCACTAAGGCTCTTAGCGAAGCACACGTTCGACGGTTCGTCAACAGACCATTCCCATATATATGGAGTCTCACAGATACATAAAGGACGATGCAAGTCGCATTGACGCCGGATGGGGACTACCGAGGTGCGCAATGCCAATCATGGTATATTCCCCGTCGTCTGATCGGTTTTTGTAGACGTCCGAAACAGCCTTTGTAGTTTTGAAATGACGAATCCTTGCTCAGCTTTTGCAAGGAAGGGCTATATATCAGGAGGTACTTTTCAACATAGTTGTCTCGCCTTAATTATTGAGTTTTAATGCTTGGTTTAGGTATGTATGCACGCCTGGATCTAATCGGTTATTTTCCAACGACGGTTACAAATATTGGACCAACTGCAAAGCAAGGCAGGGTGCTTCATCCCTTTGTGAGTGTCACTGAAATTCCTTTTAGTGTCATTATACTGATGTGCTCAACTCGTTCAGTGCAAACGCATGGTCACCGTTCGCGATTTAGCACGCTCCCAGGGATTTCCGGATAATTTTGTCTTTGTTGCACTTGACGATAACGTTGTGACCGTAAGAAGTGCATTAAATTATGAGAAAATGCAGTTGTTTAATTAACTATACTGTTGTGTCTTCCCTTCTTTGGACATAGATGGTGAGCAAAGAGCAGAAGCTTCTGCATCAAACGTGGCTGACCCATCGACCAGCACCGTGAAATAGGCAACGCTGTCCCTTTCCCACTTTCGATGGCCCTTGGTAGAGAGCTGCGAAAAGTTCTGCAAGAACAGTGGACGCAAAATCATCACGATCTCACCACCGGCGACTGTGACGACGAGATATAACCGACATGCTTGAAATAACGTAGTGTTTGGTGGGGTCGAGGATAATTTTTGTGGAGATTTTTGTGTAGTTTACCACCATGTTCTTTTTGTACTCGTTGCTTACAGACTACCTACTTTCACACCATGTATCCACAGTTCTCTAGAGTCCGACATAAGTACATTATCTCACACTAAAGTACGGTATTCTTTATAATACATCTCAGCGTTTATTCTATACGACGCACTTACGCAGATGTTTATTGAGAAGAGACATACCATAGGTCTCAGTCCTTCAAATCGTCCGAGAGATCGACATCGTCCGCCCACGCCTCCGCATATCTAGCAAGTTCCTACGCCAATAGTCAGGTACACAGAAAAAAGTAACAGTCTAGTGTGAACTTACATCCGGGTCTAGGGTATCTTGCATTGAACGTTCGGTTGACGGCATGCTCGTACCCTCCCATTCTCCAACTTCCTTGTACTGTGTAGTAGCGTCATCATCCGTGATATTAGGGGCTGGTTCAGTATATTGGACCTCCAAACTCCCATCCTTGTTACGGAAGGTATCATTTTTCGGATCTTCTGACGTTTTCTTGAGCGTTTCCCGATATAGCATCTCCTCCTCTGGCCAGTTGCGTTCCTCTAATGGCCCGGAACGAGCGCCTAGGTTCGCTAGATGGTCAGCACCCTCATTTCCTTCGATACCTGCATGCCCCTTCACATATACCAATCTCACTTTCTGGCCCTGTGATATTCGACCTTCAAGCAAGGTAGCAATGTATCGAATGAGTGGTGCGTTCTTGACGGGCTGTCCTGTGGATGTTTTCCAGCTGTTTTTGCGCCAGTTGTGTAACCAGGTGTCGAAACCTACAAACAAGTTTTGCGGCAACTGTCAGATGGAGATTTAGATTGTGTGCATAGAACAGCGTACACCGAATAGAGTAGTCAGAGTCCGTCTTGATGATCAGGCGACGCTTAGTGTCAATCGGAGTAGACTCGAGGACTCGGGCGATCGCCTGCCCGAACCCTTGAATAAGCTCGGAAAACAAATCTCAGATCCAGTACGCACAATCAGCTCTGCGCGATTGTTGGTCTGATCACCCGGGCAGCGTTCAGCAAGATTGCTGTGGAAACAATAATGAGAAACGTATCGAAATCAAAAGAACGAACAAGGCGCACCGAGGATCGCCAGGACCCCACCAAACTCCTACACCAGCGACCGAACCATCTTTTCCATTACCTTTGCAGGCTCCGTCACTGTAAACAACCAAGTCTCCTTCACCCTCGACCTCGTGTTCGGAAAGTAACCTTTGTCTCTTAGAGACAGATTCGTCACGTTCAGATTCCAAAGTGCGCTTTTTAGTAGCTGCTGTGGAGCTCGACTTTGAATTTGTTGATGAGGAATGGGTAGCGTCGGTAGCCACCAAATCGATAACATTGCCAAAGCCAACACGGAGGAATACCTCCGCCTCCTCCTTGGTCAGAAATTTCTTGTACTTTGCACCGGTGAAACCCTTGACCTGAGCTTCACATTCATCCCTAGCAGCCTTTGAATTTATTATCCAACAAATTAGCAATTTAGACTCACCAAGTCATGTATATTCCTGGAGTGCGACCAAACCGAACAGAATAATAAGCGGGGCCGCCCTTCTTTTTCGCCATGGTCTTTTGTACGGATAGCGTTGTGTGAAGAGAGCGCAAGGGTCTTAGAGCATGTATTATTCTAATACAGTTTATGAGAGGACGTGAGTTCGAGACCTTGGGGATTAGCAGCTTTGAGATGTTGAGGCTGGAGGAATTTTAACGGTTCAGAATGCAACACGATTGATTAATCACGACGCGTTGGTCCCCGTGATGAGAAGGTACTGCCTATTTGGGAATGCTCAGCCCTGAGCAAGCCTTACCTCTGACTACTCACTCGGACGTCCAACCAAATTCATCTATGAAAGTCTCGTTCGGTTCCGTCTCGGCGGTAAACGCGCTCCAGTGACAAAAGGCAATCATATCTGTTTAGAGGAATGGTTATTGAATCCGTGCGTATCTACGCTCTTCGGTAATCAGTATGATTACATGACTTCGTCAAATATCTTGGTAGACTCATGATCAATGTCCGTTGTGCTTTCTGGTCTCCCGCACGACGTCGACGCCAATCTCTGATCTGAACATTCGTCTATCTGTGCCACCGGTCACACTGGGAGCGCCGATATGCATGTGGGAGGCTCATAATCGCCTTCACGATTTGAAAAGGATTTCGCTATCCGACGGCCTGGGGGCGGAGCTTCATGACCGCATTGCGATTAAGGTGGACTCGGAGTGAGAGCTGTTAGTCGTTGAGGTTCAAGTTCCTTGTGAAGTCTACACCTGGACTGTCGTTACGCGACGGTTAATTACTGAACGTGTATAAATAATCTCGGCCTCATGCTGTACACTGTACAGCTGGGAGTAAAGATTATGGTGAGTGATAACCTATATTATTTACGAATCCAAATCCCATCTCCTGCGGCGAAAAATTCCCTGCATCGGGCAACCAGGCCTTCAAAGATGGCAGATGCTCCAAGGTCTGGGATGGCCCGTTACTTCCGACAAGTACCATCCATGAAAACTCTTCATGAAAGGCCCCCGCTTCACCCATGTTAATCTATACAATCGCCAGAAACAAACACAGAATCTCCGCACTGAAAGAAATTAAACGCTGAGGTGGATGCATGCAGTTACTTTTCAAAATGTGGGCCACATCTCGAAAGTACTTTACCTTGGATAAAACGTTGCTCATAGCCTCGAAGGCCTTTCCATGTATTCTCAAACACGGGCAGGAAGCCCGTGCCCGAGATTTTTCGCGAGCGCTAAAATTTGGGCGGTGCTTGTTTCGTCCTCCGTAGAATTCAACGTTTCAACAACCGGACTGAGGAGCTTTATTTTTGGAGGACAGGTATATAAGGACACCACGTTAAGATAGATGGACATCAATAACCAATTGAGGTTTATTTCTCTTCTCGTCACAAAATAATGCGCTTCTTCACTGTTCTGGCCGCCACTGCCACCTTCGGTTTCACCGTCGCTCAAGAAGCTGCACGTTTTGGTTATGTTAGCGTCAATCCATCGACTACTTCCCGTGGCCAGGCGAGTCCATCCCTCGGTAACTGTTGGATGCTCTTATAGTTGACCCCACTTTTACTAGACGATTGAAATAACCTACAACTCCACCACTGCCGTACATCAGCCTCAATTCGTTGACTTTTACCTCCAAGGACAGATCTCTGCGCAGAGGCCCACCCCTTACATCCTCTTGTCGCGTAACAGTTATGGAGCTAACGACAGAGTCCTTATCCGGGATGTTACTGTGAGTTTGCTGATGAGACTGAGTCGAATCAATTACTCAAAGTAAATTAGATTCCTCCCGTTGGGGATAGTATGAACAATGGTTGGGACCTCTGGGCCTTCGTAACTTTCGACGATGGCCTTGGAGTCTCTGAAGTCGGTGGGATTGCAAGTGGTTTGACGATCAACTAGTCAGGATGCGGAGTAACATTTGAATCGTTGGGATAAATTAATGTAGATGACATGATTCGTTCGGGGTTCCAAGCTCTTCTAGGCCTATCGTTGTCGGGTACCTAGTAGGAGACTGCAGTATACGTAGTAAACCGTTGAACTTGGCCAAGTTTTTTGAACCGAAATTCCGCTGGTTTCCAGTCGCTTCATGGTAGTTCCTGTTCGGATACTTCCCTGTCGAGTACAAACGCGATAGGTTTCTATGAAGCATTTTTCTTTAGGACGTTGTAGGGATGACTCGGAGTGCGCAAGTGGCGATCATGACGGTGGAGGTCCAGATGTTGTTACTTATGTAAGGAACGCGCTCGTGGGAATGCCGAAGAATATTATTTAGCTGATACGATTACCGTATATGGAAACACGTAAAATGGTTCCACCAAAATTTATTTTCGACTTAGGTTCTCGCCCTCTGTAACTCATACATATTTCGGGGTTCTTTTCATACTAAAGGTCTCTTCATCCTTGCCTTTACCGTTTCCTCTATCGGACGTCTTGCGTTATGCATTCCTCTTCATATGACGTCCTCATTGTCGGTGCAGGGGTCGCTGGTTGTGCTCTTGCCCATGCCCTGTCGACTATTTCTCGAGAAAAGCCTCTCAGGATCGGCCTTTTGGAAAGGTCTTTAGAAGAACCGGACCGTATTGTTGGAGAACTACTTCAGCCGGGAGGTGTCACTGCACTGAAGAAGTTGGGACTGGAGACTTGCTTGGAAAACATTGATTCGATACACCTCGGAGGCTATTGCGTCGTGGAGAACAACAACTCTGTACATATCCCTTATCCAAAAGGACATCACGGTCGAGGCCTACATCACGGAAGGTTCATCATGAACTTGCGAGGAGCTGCGAGGCGGGCGAAAGGTGTCGAAGTCATTGAAGTAACCGTGAACGAATTACTTCAATGTGATGGATCTGGAAGTGTTGTTGGTGTTTCTGCTTCAAGGAAGGTTGGACCGGAGAAGGAGATAGAGAAAATGGAACTCTATGCCGATGTGGTGTTCATTGCGGATGGATGCTTCTCCAACTTCCGGGCTCAGGTTATGGACAAACGAGCTCTCAAACCTGTCACGAAGAGTCATTTCGTCGGTGCAATTCTCAAGGACGCTCAACTCCCTATTCCACAACACGGGACCGTATGTCTGACAGCGACCAACGGGCCTGTCCTTCTATATCAGATCGGCACCGGCGAGACACGAATGCTTGTCGATGTCAGGGAACCCCTGCCTTCAGATATGAAGGTATACTCAATTATATGCTTTCTTGAGGATGATGCTAACCTCATTTCAGGCTCACTTCTTAAACAGAGTTATACCTGAACTTCCAAGTTGCGTCCATATTCCCGCCTTTGAAGCAGTTAAAAACGACCGTCTACGCCGAATGCCCAATTCCTTTTTACCTTCCGTCAAACAAGGCAATCCCAAGTATTGTAAACAAGGTGTTATCCTTGTTGGTGACGCGTGGAATATGCGACACCCTCTCACTGGTGGAGGAATGACGGTTGCCTTCAACGACGTGGTCATCCTCCGGGATTTGCTCCGGGATGTAAAGGACCTTCGGAATTGGGAAGAAATCAGAGGTGTCCTTCATCGCTGGCATTGGAGACGGAAACCCCTTGCTTCTACGGTGAATATTCTGAGTGTCGCTTTGTATGACTTATTCGGTGCAAATGGTACTCTCCACGTTCTTACTCATCTATTCATTCACGTTGACCTCGCTATCTGATATAGACCCAGATCTTGCTGTCCTTCGAACAGGCTGTTTCAAATACTTTGAACTTGGTGGTGAATGTGTCAACGGACCAGTTTCCCTCCTTTCTGCGTAAGTTGTGTTTAGCCATCATTTGAGAAGTTGACGCTGATTGCCTCACTTTCCTGGGCAGAACTATCCCATCACCCATGCTTCTTATATACCACTTCTTCTCTGTCGCCTTTTATTCCATCTGGGTGATGTTCACCCACCCGCGGCCTGTCCAACCTCGCAGAGACGACAAATTAAAGTTAGTGGCGCCATCAATAGTCGATTACCCTTACCTTGCTCTCAAGTCCATCTCAGTGGTATGTTTCCTCGTGTTTAGAGTTTGCGCTCTTTTCTGAGAGGCCGTTCTTTTGTAGATCTGGACAGCATCCGTCGTTGTCTTTCCATTGATATGGTCAGAAATTCGATGGTGGTCTCCTGAAGAAAAATTGCCTCGGCATCGACCAGCACTTGTTTTCATCGGTTGTTTGACTCTCCTTTTTTATCTCTTTCTATAGAATCATCTATTTGAGGACAGTATTTTACATTGTTGCAATATTTTCATTTATCGTATCCTGAGATGCTGTGGGTCTCTGTAACAGAACGAAATAGACGAAGCATTGAATTTGATTCAAAATGCGAGTTTGAAGAGTTAGCGATTGAGGGGAAGTCATGATTGTTGGAAGGCTGGGGATAAATACCAAGAAAAGGAAGAAAAGGCCTTCGAAAGCGACAAAAAATAAATAAATTATGAACTCTCAAAGAGAGGGAAGCCCAAAGATTAGCAAGGCGGCGTTAGATGTACCACCCCCACGGAATCCCCTAGTAAAAGGCGAGGGGATTGTTAGTTTGTGGGTGATACTGCCGCTACTCGACATATGATCAAGGTAAATGTCACGCTAACGGTTTCGATTGTGTTACACCCACGGGTACATCCGCGGTAAACCTTCGGATACCCGCCTACACTTTTTCATTTCTACCATGGCATTATCGGACCACAATCGCGAAGCAATCATTCAGGCAGCATTTGAGGGTAAATCATATTTCTCTCTGTAACATGACTTTTTGTCTCAATTATTTATTTATTTTTGCTCCTGGCAGCGAAGGAGTTCTCTTATAGTCCTTACTCGAAATTCCGTGTGGGCGCAGCTTTCCTTACTGCCGATGGATCGATAGTCAGGGGAGCTAATATCGAGAATGCTTCATACGGTACGTTTTTCATCTAGTCTCTGTTGTGCTCGATAAGCCCGACAATAGGACTTTGGTCGCTCAAAAACAACTTCTATAGGTGGCACTATATGTGCAGAACGAACCGGTATTGTGAAAGCCGTGGTAAGTTTTTTAAGCTGTCGTCTGCTCTTATTGAATAAATCTACAGAGCGAAGGCAAAAGATCGTTTACAGCTCTCGCCGTCTCTACGTGATTGCCTCGTTTATTCAGTACTACCTCCCGTCGTTAACCCAATTTTCCTGTTCCTTATTAGTGACGTCTCATCTACGATATCGCCCTGTGGAATGTGTCGCCAGGTGCTACGCGAGTTCTGTGCTCTAGACATGCCCATATTACTGGTTCCAGGGAACTATCCAAACAACGACAACGATGGAAAGGAGGGGTACACCAAAGGGGGGGTTCGGCTCACCTCTGTTGGAGAGTTACTTCCAGACAGCTTCGGTCCGGAACACCTCGAGCTTCCCAGAGCTCCTCAATGACGGGAATGGCTTACTGCTCGGTGTAATCAGACAGCAGATCGTTTTTTTCTTCACTATAATGATAATCCGACGATAGAATTGTGAACTAATGGGCAGCGGTACATCGTTAAGTCATACAGGGTTATTATACGGGATTCCAGTTTTGCACGTTACACTACGGTTCCAAAGTCACTACGCTTTCGGAAGAGGATCTCCACTCCACGATTCGCGAGGACACCACGCCCAAAGTCGTTGCGTTTCGGCTTGTTGTCGCTTTCGTCCAGTTTGATATCGTAATTCAGTAAGGTATGCGATACTAGCGCTTTGAGCTCGTTCACAGCGAAGAAACGCCCAGGACTTTGGAATGGAACGCGACAAGACATCAGCTCAACATGTTATGATGAATGCAAGTATACGCACCAGGCATGGGTACCAAGGCCAAAGTTAACAAAGGATAATTCGGGTGTTACCATTTGATGTTTAAGACTTTCTCCTTCCCTCTCTCGTAGACGATCGAACCGGAATCCGTCAAATTCAGATGGATTCTGGTAATTCTTCTATTTCCATTTTGTAGATAATTCGTCAGACGATCATCAATATTCCAGTTCTGAAAAACGTTTACCTCATCGAAAGCTGATGCGAAAGGCGTTGTAGCCATAAATGTTCCAGCGGGGATGACGACTCCGTTAGAAAACACGAAGTCTTTTCGGGTTTTCCTGAAAACACCAACTGTAATCGTGGGGTGAATACTCTCAGGAACACAACAACAGCCGTCTCGAACTCACAAGGAGCAGAACCAGAAACCCGATGAGACTCTTTAAGGAAACTATCCAGCTTGCGCATTTTTCCCATCGCAACTTTGGTCCATCCGTCTTGCTGGATGATCTGGTTCACTTCATTACGCAGAGGTTCAATGTATTCCGGGTATACTGCAAGGTGAATGAGCGCGTTTGAAAATGCCTATCAAAGTTGGGATGCGTGAGCTGTCGTCCTAATCGAAATCTGGGTTTCTTACGTTGCTCTTTTGAAGTCCAACCAATCAGTTAGCGTGAAGGCACAAAAGTCAAAGAAAGAGCCGCTTGCGCTTACAGTTGTATGAACGGCAGCGAAATTTGCATTCAGGACGCGACGAACGATGTTCACGGGGTCGAGCCGGTCGGCAATACCTTGAGCACCTCGAATGAGCCATGTAAGAAGATCATCCTTCAGCAAGTGTTGAGTAGTTGCTCCGCTTTAATGATAAGACTTTCAATACCGGGCAGTCACTGTAGGTCTTGTCTTCCGTCTCCAAACGTTCAAGAATGACGGGTCGTAGGTGTTTTTCAGCGCGCCTATGGCATGCAGGAAGAGGGTTGATGAGCCACCCCACGAGCCTACGTATGACCTTTCACGATCAGCATTGAAGAGATTGTGGTAGAATAGAGCAACACCCACGGTTGCAAGGATTTGGGGAGTATATTGAGCGTCACTGCTGCGGTGAAGACTTTGGTGGTGTACTCGACGTTGAGAGCCTGAGGTGATGACAGTTTCAGAATCTTGGCCACTGAGCAAGTTCAAGCGTACCAGCCAATCCTTATCACGGCCTGTGAACGAACATTTAACGAACCACTCGTTCCTTCCCCCAACATTAGTACTTACACAGTGGGGTTCCAACGAACACACGATTGCTAGTCCGGCAAACGATAGGCAAAACTTTCTTCAACACCGGAACTTTAATCCAATCTAACGAGACGAATTAAGCGCGCTCGCAAGTTGAAAGAATAAAGCTCACCATGAGTCATCGGAAGTGTCTCTTCAAATGCAAGTACCATTTCCTGGTGCATATCGCTGAATTTCGATCCTATGCTCCTTGTGAGAGTATTTTTGTAGATGGTGACATGGTAAGGATCGATGCGGGTTTGTCTTCCGAAAAAGATTTCCGTGTGTAAAAACTGTTTGTCATTCAAGAGATCGAGTCATGGCCTATACCGAGAGCATATACCTTACCTCTTCAAACGCATCTCGCAAAGAAAGTTGCTCATCCGTCGCCTTTCGTAAATCCTCGAGCATATCTGAGCCTGAGATGAGCACTAGCCATTTATCTGGCAGCGGTATCTTGAACGCTTTTCCTGGATACTAGTAACACGACGATGGAAAGAATTCGCAGTCAAGCAGTGCAATGACATTGAGCCAAGAAAACCTAACGTGCTTTCTCGTAACCTTCCCCGATGATGGATCTCAGCTTGCGCAAATTCAAAATCGCAGAGATGTAAGAGGGCAGATAGCTGCTGTGGCCGAGCGTAGGGATTTCTTTCAACTGTCATCAAACAAGTCAACACCCCAGTAACTCACAAGTGCCGGCACCGGCAACGTACCTTGGCTATTCGCAAACGATATTGCCTCCATCTGGGCAGTACAACCCATGCAGCTGCAAGCAAGAAGACGAAGAAATTGAGGGCCGTTTTTCCAAGTTTCAGTTCCTCCATCGCAGTGAAACACAGAGGTCCCGGCTTTTAGGTGCCGGGGTCGGGAAGCTAATAAGCTGTCGACTGCATATTTATAGCTTCCCTTTCCGAGTGACTCATGATATCTGCTCATTTCAATCGTAATGTTGATGAAAACTTGAAGATGGGCGCCATAGATCCTATACCGATGTGCTGCGAAAGCGAAGAATTTTGGGAGAGATGGAGTGTGAGAATTTTGGCACTGGGTTGTCGCGTGCCACAAATTATACGCAGACAGTGGAGGAGTTACAAGAAAACGTCTAATACACTATGAGGAAACAGAATTCTGGCTATTCTGGGGGATTTCGGATTAGGGCTCAGGGTGCAGAAAACTTGACGTGTTTCTCGCTTCTCTGATCGAACAGTCCGGAGAACGCCCACTGTGGGGAAGAGGCTTAGGTTAGCTTGGGGCCGGTTGAGATCAGCATGAGTCCCGACCCACATTGAGGTTACCACCATCACCCTTGAGACAGAATTCGGCATTCTTACAGACATAGACGTCGTATCTAGAATCACCGGTCAATGCTACTGACACCCCTTAGGGGAACGGAGTACGTACCCGACACAGAAATTACGCTTGTGGAACGCTATCGTTAGTCATAGCCCACAGTTCCGCAGATTGTAAAATCCGACTTACAAAACCTATGTAGTAGTTTATGTGCTGATGATAATCACCTGTCAAGTTCTCGCTGGAATAGAGGGCCAAGAAGATGACTTACAAAGTGGTCCCAATCCACACCCTTGATTCCTTCGAATTTACATTCATGTTTTGGGTGAACAATGATTGCATTGCTGTTTACTACAAGTCAATTCTTCTCGCCACGATGGCTCAGAACCTTGTCGACGAACAAGTTGGGGTATTGGTTGTGGATAGACTGGACTACTCGTTGGGTAAAGTACCCGCGAGCCTGTATGGTCGAACTTAGGATCTGCAGAGTATTCATTCAAGTCTGTCAACTGACTCTAAGTTTGTCTTTATTGCTGATGCCGTTGAGAAGTTCATTGACTAGGCTGATGATATGGGGAAGGGCCTGTAGAAAAATTAGTTGTGAGGGAAGACTGAGCAGAGGGAAGCAATGACGCACCTCTACGACTGAAGCCATATCGTGTAGAGGTAGACGAGTGCAAAGAGCGCAAGAGGAGGTACGAGAGCTCGACCAATCGAGGAACCTGGATTTAAAACTGTGACTCTGTGCTTCTCTGCCACCATGTCCATAATGATGCGCAAAGAAACACCTCGGGGTACCGCCTTGAAGTCGCGGCCTTTAGAAGTCATGGCAAATCATCGAGATTTGGCAACTCCCTGTTGGGCAGTGAACGTAGGCACCGAATTGGAAAGGGTGTAGCCCAGGACGCCGACCATCTCCCGATTGAAGCTCTCTAGACCTGAAAAGTCCATCCCAGCAGTGGTATCTCGAATGCTCTTCCTGGATGCCTGTAACTGATTGCGGTACGCAAGGCGTCGACCCTCCAAGGAGACAGCGTGAGAACACATACGTCATAGCTAGCTTTTGATCTTATCAACGAGATAATTCACGGATGCCCATCCCAGTCTCGGCTGCTGTGAGCTGAATGTTAACAAACAAGGCGCGACCCACGTTCTGAAAAACTAGTTATTGCCATCATAGAATGGCGCCGTAATAGAGTCGCACATAGACCTGACACCGCAACCGTCCTTTGTACCAAGTGACCTTGACACAAGAGTGAGAGTAAATGAACGATGGGCAACAATCAAGAGCAGTAGGGGCGACGAAATTTGAAGGAAAAGACACCAAGGAGCAGAGAAAGTCGATGAAGAAACCCAACGGCCAACCTTTTATACCTAGGGAACGAGCCCAAACCTGTCCCCGATGTTGTACTCGATGGTACCCTGCAATCGAGCGCGACGTAGCTACGAAATTTCATGACTAAAGGCGGTTAACATCGAGACAAGCACTAATCGAGCAAAGCGCTACACCACGGATTTAGTAGGCTTACCTCCCCATCGAGTGTATAACGTTCGCATCGATATTCGCCAGGTGGCAGCAATAATCTCGTAAGAGACACGGCGTACTCGAATTAGCACGGATTCTGATAGAATCGAAGGACCGCTTCTTCTATCGGTTCTACTTTGCACTGACAGTCGCAGCATCTTCCCCGCTAACCACATTCAGTTCAAGTATGGTCGAGTCTTGCTGAAGTTCGCGATATTAGCGATAAGCTGACGGATGGCATGCCCTGCTCTGACCTCGCATATACCACTCCCAGGCCTGCTGATCATCCTCTTTGAAATCGAATCTCCATTCCATAGGTTCAGGCAGTATGTCTGCGTGTCTTGCAAAGCAGGGGGGGAAGAAGCATTCGGGGCCATCGCGAAATGCGTGAGCGTGAGAACCACATTATCGCAATTTCTATTCTGATCTTATTCTCCTAGTCCTGCACGCTCAGCTATCGAACAGTCGGTGATACAACGAATCTGAACTTGGAAAAGGACGACAAACCGGTGTTTTTCTGTCGGTTTGAATTTCCCCACCTGGCATGAATGATAGTGGATCCCCCAGAAATATCCATGTCTTACTTGGATGCACCATTTAGGTGAACGAGAAAGTCGAATCAGAACGATATTCAAGTCGTAGATGACTGGAACCGCCGAAAGAGATGCCATGACTGACGTTGGCAGGTTCCTCATATCATGGCGACGCGATCCTTCCATTCTAGATGCTGATGCTAGACGCTGAGCAATATTTGATGATTGATGATCATGATACGCGTAGTTGGAAATAGGAGGCGAAGAAGGATTGCATGCAGAGACCGATACATTACTACACGATAGCAGGAGCCCAGCAAGAAAATATTAACAGGTAAGTAAGAAATAAAATACAGCAGAAAAAGCGAAGGAACAAAAAACGTATCAAGCGCCAGCAGTCCCTCTTCCACCACGGTTCCCTCCAGCACGCCGCTTGCCCCCTCTGCCTGATCTCTTGTTATTCTTCTTTTTCTTGCATGCATCGCAGAACCAAAGGCCCACGGGAACTGCTTGAAGAGCGACGCAATTTAGATGGAACTAACGCAGATGGGTCAGGTTGAGTACGTGGAACGCAACGTACAAGAAAAAAAAACCTCACCCATTCAATTTCGCAGTCTTTACTATCACACGCAATCATGTCCCCAAAACTGACACGATTGCAGAAACAGTACGGCTTATCATCCGTTTCAGGATCGGCTTCACCATCATCCGCTTCGTTTACAGGTTCTGGTGCTATTCCATTGGTGGGTGGTATTGCAGTAAGGCCCGTGTAGCCGGTACCATTTCTAGCAGGCATTCCTGGTCCTTCAAGCTGATTTCTCGGTGAATTCCAATCGTTGGCAGTGTTGGGCAAAGGTGGATGGGATATTGAGTGACTGAATCCGTTCGCGCCGCCATGATACGGAAGAGGGAGAGATGGATGTGAAGAGGACGGGGGTAGATGATAGGCTTCTCTTCGAGAATTGTGCGAATTGGAATTGGGGTGATTGGGAGCTTGCTGACCATAGGACGTGCCGTTCGGAATCTGGTCGTGTTGCGAGGGACTTGCGCCACGATGCGCGGACGAACGAGCTCGTTTGTTGGCAGTCGTGTGTGAGCTATTTCCGTTGGACAATCTGCTGCTGTCAAGTTGAGAGGGTCCTCGGGAAGACGATCCTTGATGTTGAGACGGTGGGGGTAAGTTGTGAGAGGTGACGGAGAGGATTGAGTCTGCAGGAGAAGCTGCACGTTCCGTTCTAATTGACACATAAACATCATGGTTCAGGAGGAAATGAGGATCACGAACGCACTTTTTTGCACGAGCCCCATTCCGTGGCCTAGCTGATTCGGATACCCTCTCCTTCCTGGATGCTCTACCATCCCCATCATCATCTTTGATAACTCTTTTTCTCTTCGCCGGACTCGGGTCTGTAGCGCTCGTTAACAATGAACCATAAGCAGCCCTCCGTCTCCTTCCATGCTCGAGCAACGCGACTGGCATGTACGACTTGGCGGCAACATGAGGGTATGCGGTATGTCTATTGAGCGTCGTCGCATCAAAGTCTGGGATAAGGTCTGATAATGAGCGAAGATAGGCAGTGTGGGCTTTGAGGTTATCAGCTGCCTGACAAGCAACACGAATCTTGTCTTCGTCCCCATGTTTGAGCCTCTGAGCCTCTTCGGCGATTTCAGTCAGAAGCCACAGGCGTTCTTCCTTCAGTCCAGTACCCTGTTCAATCATTTGAGTAAGATTAGTAATTTTCGCTGTGATGGATGCCATCGAAGAGGAGAGAACTGCATCGAGTTCTCGTAGGTCTGCAAAATTGCGAGAGAGATCTATGGGAAGGGTGTCGAGAGTGTGGGTATACTCGGAGAGTAGGGAAAGAGAGTATGAGGTATTCGCCGGACTAGACGAGGAGCTCGAGGATGCTAGCAATGGGGCCATCGTCGAGGACGATGAGCAAGACTCGTTTGGGGGAACGGAAAAGAGATGACGCTGAGGGAAAAGTTCCCTGTCCTGGACAAGGTTCGGTACCGGCGGGCCGATATCACCGGCTACTGCGTCTTCTCGACCACCACCACCAACGGACATCAAACCCACAGCCAGACGATGAGATGGATGGGCCGTCGCGTCGTTC
Organism: Marasmius fiardii PR-910; assembly: GCA_014904975.1. Lineage (NCBI taxonomy): Eukaryota > Fungi > Basidiomycota > Agaricomycetes > Agaricales > Marasmiaceae > Marasmius > Marasmius fiardii. Next base: position 2,317,017 of record MU127785.1, read on the forward strand.
ATCAACGCCTTTCTGTCGGAAATCGTTACATCAGTGCTACCTCCTCACCACCGAATCTTCAAGCCTCTCGCACGGTCATCATTGAAGGCTTGGCGAAGGCATTCAGGCCTACCGCCCACCTCCTCAAACATATAAAAGGAAGCGCGGTCGAGAGATTGACATATGAACCTGACCATGATCGGACTACTCTCAGTTTCATTAATCCGAAGTCTGCCTCATCCATTTACGACAGAATCAAAACCGGAGATTTACGAATAAAATCTGGGCTAGAGGGGCCAGTTAGTCTTCGTATGGGAGAGCCCACGCCTTTATCCTCAAAGCTGGTCGCAGGTATCGGTTTGCTCAACGCTAACCGTGCGATATCACTCTCGTTCGAACAAGACCGCGTTGATGTCGTCACAACTAAAAAGAAGATTCGCGTTGACGCGGCAAAAGTTGGAAAGTTTAGCAGGCTTCAATATGAGAGGAGGCGTGGCAGGGATATCTTTACGTTGTATTTTTACAGCATAGAATCAGCGATGAAGGTATCTTCTTTTGCTCGTTCTATGGCGATCTGTACTGACTCTTGACCGCTCTTGCAGGCTCAGCAGCTCTGGGCTCAAGACCCGGCGTATGCCAACGCAGGAATACATTACGCCATTCACGAAGCTTGCGATACTCTCGTATACGACCGAATCCTTGTTAGCAATCTTCCCGAACAGATGGGGATGAGTGGAGTGATTTCTCTCTTGCAACCTGAACTTGGCCAGTTTTGTAGTATAATGAAATTTGGTGAAGGATCCTTTGTGCGTATCGGCTTCTCTGCTTTGAAGCCATTCACTCATAAAACTTAGGCAATAACATTCTTCACCCATGAAGCCGCATCCCAATATCTTGACGCAGCTTCGACAAGATATCAACGAGAACCTGGACTGAAAAACCTCAAGGTGGTAGCAAATGGGTGCGCAGCGCACAATAACGGCAAACTGAATCGTGCTCTGTCCGCATCACAGCTAGGCGCTACGAGAACTGTGGTCCTGGCAGGGGTCGTCAATTATCGGGTTTTCCCCCAAACGCGCATTTTAGAAGACTTCCAGGCCTTTGGAAACCCTTATAATGTGTCGTGCCTCACACAAACGCAAGCTTTGTTCCTGTCCTTGTTCTGCTGCCGGTCTTACAAACATTCTTTTATGTGCGTTTAGAGGTCATATACACATCACCTTCTCCGGCTTGGGTCATGCTTGTAGAGCTATTTATGAAATCGAGAGCAAAACAAATTTGACTGAACGGTTCTCGGATTACGCTCAAGCGGGCTTGTCAATTACGTTTGGCCCAGAACCGGACGCCACAGCCATTCCACCCCTTACGGAACTGGAGCCGTTGCATCTCAAAAAGATCGAGCGGAAATTCGCATGAACACATACGTGAGTCTGGAAACTTACCATCGTTTGGTCAAATTGACTGGTCTCCGTTTATACAGTCTGCTTTTTTTCAGCCCAGGGAAGCTCCTATGCCTCTACAGTGGCTCTGACTAAAATCATGATCGGAGAAACAGCTGGAGGATCTAACGCAAGCGGCGACTCAGTACGTCAGACCTCTGTCCTCGTGCTATTCATGGAAGGGATTATTGCCGTGTAGTATATCTTTAGCCGCCTCGTTGCCAGAATATTCTTCCACATTCTCGAGGCTTCATTCAAAAAGACGCGACTCATCACACTGTCCCGGCCCCCGCAGATCCAATGTTTACGTCTAACCCTCTCACCATCGTTCAGATCCCCGGAGGCGAGACGACATCCGAGCTAGAACTTGACACCACCTCGGCAGAGACAAAGCTGATCTTTGCAAATGAAAGAACGTTCCTCTCGTATATGTATCTCTTGGTCTTGTTAGGAGGGATCTCTCTTGGTCTGTTGAACTTTGGTGATAAAGTAATGGATCCTTTCGTGTTTTTGTTTATCTCGAGCTTACCCTCAACAAGGAAAGTCTAATATGCGCTACTATATTCGCGATCTTGTGTGGGTGTCATATTCTACCTCCTGTTGGTGCACATCCAGATGATGAGTAGCGGTATCGGGTATCATTTACTCCTTTAACATATACCAGTCTCGAGTGACGGCGATAAGGATGGGTCGCCAGGAAATTTTCACGGACAGGACGGGACCTGTGAGCTTGATGACGGTTCTCCCTTTGAGCTTTTGTTCATTCCAGTGATATTAGACGCTTTTGCTGCTCGCGTTCCTAGGTCTGTATCAGATAGACGCTTTGACTCGCCGTTACTGATCCTCTGTTAGTTGTGATGATCACTAATTTCTCAATACAATTCCGGGACTGCTAGAATTCGGGTTAGTTATTCTGATGGACTGTCGTATCAATGTACACAATCAAAGAGAAGATACTTATAGGCCTCGCATGCGGCATCCGAGTCTCCCTTATTGTTCCTCCCAATTGTAGTTTTCCTGTTCACGTACCTATACACCTTATCCCCGACGTATCCTTCCGACTTGCCAACCGTGCAGCTCGAAAATTGAATGATAACACACACACTCTGAATGAGAAGGGGCACAAAACGGCAGAAAATACAATTAATCCTGTCGAGAGTATGTACCGGTTCAATGTAGCAGCAAAAAAACCCCACTATGTTCAAGAATCTGAGAGATACAACAAATGAGACAGCGGATAACTAATTAATACAGAGAAAGATGGTCATTCTAATGCTTGGGATGTGATATACTTGTGGATGATGGCCGGAAACAGTGCATGAGAATGAGAAAAGTGACTGCGAGGATATGAGATGATTGTGAATGCAAAGCGAAAGCAGTCTGAATGAAGAAAAAAAGGAGAAGAAGAGGTGGCCGGTGATCAACACGGCCCCACGTCCACACATAGTCACGGTCATGAATTATGATAAAGCTCCTACGTCCGACTTGAGGTCCTACTCCTTAACCCATCGGAATCTCGGTAAGGAATATTCCTTCGCCGCCTAATCGACCCCCGAGGCGTCGCTCGTCCATGTCAGAGATCGAGAGCATGGGTCATAATATGTATGATTCGTTATCAATTTTTGGTGGTGGCGGCATAAGCTGGTCGTCAATAAAATACGCATGCGGAGATAGGCATGGAGGGTGAGAAACCAGTTCACTTCCTCAACCTGAAGTGCTTCGATATCGATCCATTCTGCATCTGCTGGCCGGAGGCATGTGAGGGGTAGCCCGACTGCGAAGAGGACGTGTTAAAGGCCGCGGCGTACATCGTATGCGTATCGCGGGGAGATTGGTGGAACGATGTAAAGGCATTCGGAGATGTGATCCCGGCAGGGAAAAAGCCGTAAGTTGGAGTGGAAGGTGAGTTGAACGTGTAGGAAGACATAGTTCGTTATAGGATGATTAAAGCGGGTATCTGAGATAGAGGCCGAGGGTATGTGTTATAAGATAGAAGATGTCGTGGAGACCGTGAACAGAAAGAGGGACGTTAAGAGTCGATGGATTCGGTTAGGCTACACTGAGGGAGCCTTTGGGGGGGGGGAGGGAAAGAGCCAGCTGGGGTGACCAAGTAAGATTTCCGAGCTATATGGAATAAGCTGTAGGTGCCTGTATGTTCACAGAGAATAATAAGAGCGGAGTCTTATTGTTCTATGTAATTGTTCAATGTTCAAGCAACGCGTATTGATAGGGGTTAATCCGCTGAACTGATAACAGAGAATCAGAAGAAGTTGGAGTGTTCAGCGCAGGAATGTCCCTTTACTGTCCTATCCTCTGTTCATCCCCAGTACTTATATTGGCCAAAGCACCTCGAGTTTCCGATTTTTCCATCTCTGGCAAGTATAAGGAAGTGGCCAAGATAGGAAGGCGCTTTTTGTCTGGAAATAGAAATCGTTGTAAATGTTGGGGAGACCACGAGACTTTCTCACCCGGGTAGTTGCGGACGAAATAATTTAGCTTCATGGAGAATGTCCTGGTGAGCCTATCGTAGGATTAAATTCCGTTCGGCAATCAATATCGTTGACTCAAACCGTCGAGTGCTGTTGAATGGTAGCAGAAAGACGCAGGTCCAGTGTTCATGACCAGAATCGCGGAGCTCACCTTCAAGTAACCTAGAACGATGAGCAAATAGAGACATACTCTTCATATGTGATATACGCACCAACCATATTGGTCCGGCCTTGTTTCTATACGTGATTCAAGAAGTTGGACCTCATGGACCCTCATTCCCTTCCATCAAAAGTCCTTGTACTGACGCCTTGTCCAAATTGAGACTGGAATAATACTGGGTGCTCTGGACACGGGCCCACCAGATAAGCATCTGACTTGTGAAATGCGGTGATATGAGTGAGGGCGAGTGTTTCTGACAGGATGCTCCAGGCGAGTATGTGATTCCTCTGAACGCGACCGGTTTCTCTTTCCCCGCGATTTGAAATTCCGACCCAATCTTCGGGCTCGAATCTCGATCTTCTGAGCAGTTTCTGACGCTCTTATAATCACAAGTTCCCCGGCCCAAGTCAATACCATTGATACTACGTATCATATCTCAAGTACAGAAAGGAAAAGAGCTCCTTACAAATGAAGGTGGGGTAGAGTAGAATGTTTGTACTTATGATGCATGTAATTCACAAAAGGACAGAGAATGCAAAACGCTGTAAATGAACGCTTGGATCAAGTAGTACGGGAGGAATCGTTGGGAGATTGAGTAAGTCATCGGAGTCTACAACTTCAAACTCGATTCAACGGTATGAAGCTCTAAAGTTCTTGATGCTAGAGATCGAGTGGTGTGGTTGCAGTTTGGATTCGGAGTAGAAAATGAGACCCGCGAAATCTCACAAATAAGTTTCTGACTGCTTTCCAATCAATGGGTCACTTTGGGAAGAGTGAGGCGGCCAGGACTACTGTTGATTGACTGAGAGTTCACATCAAGAGTACTCAACGCCATAGCTGAGGTTCAGCTATTGTAAGAGGATTCGGCACTGGAATCCTTGAGATGGGAGTTGAGAAGATCAACGTGGCGTATAATCCTTTTTCGGTAAGCGTAGTCGTGTCGAGCACTCAATCATACTTATTTCCAGACCACACACCTTCTCCCAGAGTCCCACCAACCAACTAGATTTCCTTCCTTCGTACATCTACACACCAAATCGCCATGGTAAGCTCACTATTCTACCGAGTTCGTACCATCGTTCATGGATCATGTAGCCCACCGAATTCGAAATGCGTCAGCGGAACGCTAAATTCGCCAAAGATGCTCGGTCAGGCAAGAAGCCTACACACCAGTCACGAAGTGAAAAACTTGCAAAGCAAAGCCCAATTGGGCTATGGGCACTGGGAGTCATTTTATTCGTCGTCTGTGGAGGAGGTAAGTCGACAATGTCAACAATTATACCGTCAAGGAACCTTTACTCATCTTCTTCACACTTCGCTAGCATTGTTCGAGCTTGCCAGGCTCATTTTCTTACGGTGATGACTTTAAAGATTGATATCTGAAGAGGAGAAGGAGCACCAAAAAAAAATAACACTGGATCGGCTTGGAAGAGGATACTTATTCAACGTTGTTATGGACCTCGAGGGTCCATTGTACATCAGAATACACCTTTATTTAACCTCTATTACTTCCGAAGGATTTGTTGGTCTACATTCCCCAAACGTTCTGAACAGCATGACCACATCCATCAAGGTGCTTCTCAGCCTTGTCGTTTCCAGCAAGACAAAGTATAGGAGCTCTCCCACACGTACTCTGCCCGGACAAATCCACTTCAAAATCCTCGACATCTTGAACATCTGTTAACCCATCAAATCCCTCTTCTGTATCTCCAAATACTTCTTCATCGTCTATACTCTTCCCAAACCCAAGTTCATTGGCTTGAGCAAACTGTACAACTCTAACAATCCCATTTCGCCAACTGGTCCGCATGAGTTGCCGTCGCCGAACGAGTTGAGCCATACCCTCAGCCCAGCCTTCTTCCCATTTCATTTGAATCGTCTCCAAAAGTGCACTACGCGCACTGGCGTCACTTGCACCAGGGTGTGACAGAGGTAAACTCAAATCCGTGGTAAAAGACCGTAAGGTTGGAAGTGAAGGTAAAACTCGAACTCTTTTCGTAACCGAAATGGGTATTGGAGTCGTCCCCCCTGGCGCACGAGGCCCTCCAAACTTTGCTTTCTCAATGAAAGAAGATTGCTGTAGCGGCGTATCTTCCTTTCTCAACGATATAGTAGCAGTCGCAACTCCTTTCCGTCCCTTCCTACTCTTCTTCGCTTGTATTCGGGAATTAAAAGTCGAAGTCGACGATTCAGCTTGTTCGGCACCCCCTGCATCAAGTTCCCTACGTTCATGTTCCCTTAGCCGCTCAATCCAATCTTCCACTTTCTTCTGCCTCTCTTGCGCCCTGATAGCTCCAGACAAAGCGAGAGATTTCGCCAACGCTGCCCAAGCACCGCATTCATTTGCAACGCCCAGTTCACCAGATAACAATCCGCATCCGTCCATGATTAGATGTTCAAGTGAGGGATACTTCCCGAGTATAGTAGGAACACTTGAAGCAGGAATAGTCGAAGTCGATATATCAAGCAACTTGAGACATGGCGTCGCACACAAGCCCGCCGTTTCGTGCGTGTACTTCCGTCGAATTCGTTCCGAGTCGTCTTCCGAATCGTCGGAGTCATTTCGAGAAGGACCGAAGGAAGGAGGATTAGGCGGAGGAGGGTGTGTAAACGATCGAATGGTGTTTCGGGATGGTATACGAAAGCAAAAGGAGGTGAGAGATGACCGTATGGCTGGGGATCGAAGGAGGATCGGTAATCCAGGTTCGATTTGGAAGAATACGATGGGTTGAGCGAAGCCTAGCTCTTTTCGGCGGGATGAAGACGATGTTATGGATGATGTGCCAGGCATCGTTTTCTCTTCCTCGAATGGATCTTGAATTATAGACAATGTTGAGAGTGTTCCACGCGGCCAACGAGAAATGGCGTATAGAGTACCGTCAAAGTAGGAGCCCTGGAAACGTACAAAAACAGTGGGTTCCCCAGAACAAAAAGCTAGCTTTTGAATTTTTGTACCTCGAGGAATTTACGATACGTGGCCTTCTGTACGCTATTCAATTCATTGATCAGTAAATTAACGAGGGCGAGATACGAGTAAATTACGCACTATGGTTTAAACCGCAATGTTAAGCTCCTCAGTTTGGCCAAGCAAGTTAAATATCTAGCCCCATTCTTCACTCCAGAAACGTCAAGCAATTCTTCGAGATGCTGAGGAGCAAAGTTCAACGGCCCAATCCACAACGTCAAATGATTGAGGTTCGGTAGGAGATGTACGACATTTAGCAAGACCTCCGCATCCACATCCCACGACTCCAAATTGAAGGTTTGGACTAATGAAGACGTGTTCTCTTCCTCTGAGGACTGACGCAGGCGTCGGTAAAATTGAATAAGCTTTCTTGAGTGTCTGATGTGGATATTATGGAATAGGTGATGTTGAGGTATCGGAGCGTATGGAAGGGCTCTTGTCAGAGAAAGTACGCTCTGGGAGACCTCATCTGGGAGAAAATGAGATATAATGGAAGCATAAAGCTCCGGTGGAAGGGTCGCCAACGACATTTGTAGGTCTCAGTGTCGTGGTGGATCTGCAGGAAACTGGCATGCCGTCATCGTCGGCCGAAACGCATGCGAGGATTCACTCACCTGTTGTTTACTAAGTTCCATGACGACCTTTGGTGAAGAAACGATAAAGGTAAGAAACCTCAGTGAATGTTGGGGAGGAAGAGGTGCGATTAATCTTAAAAGCTAAACCAAAACTGTCGCGCTGCTATACCCCCTCACACGATGACTCACAGATATTGTATTAACGATACGCAAGATCCTGGTAAGGACAGCAAAACAACAGAGCAAGACTGGTAAAGGGCGAGAAGGAAAGAAATCAGAAAAAGAAAAACACGAAACAAAACGAACTAAATTTCACACATAACGCAATACACATCTTAGGTTAACCTACTCTTCCATAGCATTCCCTTCATCCTTACCTAGGGCCTCCTTATCTTCCTTCTCCTTCTGCTTTCCCTTTCCATTACCTCCAGAAGTCTCAATTCCCTCCATCGCATCCGCCTCCAACTCATTCGGATCAACCTTGACTTCAGGCCCAGCCCAAACCCTCATCGTGGGTTGCCAGACCATCACAACGTTATCTTCCGATACTGAAGCAGCTGTCCAATTTTCTCCTTCTCCAGGTGCCCAACATAAATCGGTGGGTCGAGAAGTATGACCTGTAACCGCAGGGAAAACGATGAGGTTGTCATTGCGCTGGGAAGAAAAATAGGAACAAGTTAGTTCCCCTCTCTCACCTCCATGTACAAACAACAACTCCGGTGGCCCATCTTCTTGATCATCAGGCGTTTGCTCCTGTCCAATCAATGACAAATCCCAAATGTTTATTCTCCTATCGCTCGAAGCCGACGCAAAAATCGTAGCATTATTTGGTGACCACGCTAAATTGAGAACTTCATCCGTGTGACCTTCAAAAACGTGCAGTTTCTTCGTCGGCTGGCGAATATCATGTAGGATCGCGGTCTGTGTAAAAACAAGAAATGCGAGATAAAGAAAGAAGTGACAATATGGGAGAGATAAGGAACAAACCTTATCACCACTTCCAGTGACGATTAGATGCTCAGATGCCGGACTGCACGCTACAGAGAGAATTTCTCGGTCGTGAGCTTGAACTTTTGTAACTGGTTCACCCGCAGTTCTCGTATCCCAGCTGAGTAAAGATATGAGCAAATTGGGAGATCAGACATAAAAGCGTGTCGTCACGCACATCATCAGCAGTTTATCATCTCCAACGCTGGCAAAAACAGTTTCTTTCGTCGCATGCCAGTCAACATCCTACAAGGGAGAACAAGCGTCAACCCCATATTTAAATGGGAGAAGTGGGCCGAAAACGTACCCCTACCACCGACGTGTGGCCTTTGAACACGGTTGTAGGTTCGATTGAAGTCTTCGCTTTAGTGTACGAGTTGACATCCCTATTTAACAAAGCCCTTTACTTGAGGAAAAGCTGGAACGGCTAGGTCAATGAAATCTTCACCAATGGCATACAGTCATATCTTCCGACGCGCCCAATACGTGGCCAGCCTTCGTAGGACTCCATGAAAGGCCATACCTAGCCAATAACGACATCAGAACCTAGCCCGGACTACGCGTTCAAAACAAACCCTTCTCTCTTTTGCCCGACCAGCCGGATATCTGGCCTACACACCCCATCCTTTTCCGGCTCACTCGGATGTTTTGTACGATCGAACACCAACACTTCTCCACTAACCGCCTTCGTAGCAATCAAATCTGGATTTTGAGGCATGTACCTTGCGCGATTGACTTCTCCTTCATGGTTAATCTTCTGGATGACTTGGATTCTGGGTGCCGGTGGGATAGTATGTCCTCCAAGCTCTCCACGCTCGTCATCATAGTCATTACGTGAAAGCTTTTGTGCAGAAGCCGACGAGTCACGTTTGGGAATTGACACAGTAGCGATTTGAACGTAATCTCGGGCTTGACCAGAGGTGTGGGTACCGAGAAGGAGACGATGGATTGAATATGATTTATTTGGAGGTCTGAAGATATAGTTCAGTCGGTACGGGGGCAAAATAGAAACTGAACGGACGATTCTTTATCTGGAAACCATTGGCAGGTTAGGGATGGCCAGTCCAGAGCATGGGTAATGACCAAATCATAAAGATAAGGCGCGTTCTTTTTCCTACAAATTCATGAGCAAAGTCGCGAGCAAAAGAATGTCATGAAACCACCAACCAGACTTTATATTCCTGTGGAATGCACCAGGCGGAGGTCAGTGAAAAGATATAAAAAGTGAATTAGTAAACCGTACTTCATTAATGAGCTTGTTCTCCTCCTCAGCAGCTAAATCATCCTCAACCTCTTCAACTTGAGGCTTCATTCCTTGCTGAATACGATGGTGCAAAAGCGTCACCAACGGTGGTGGTGGCAAAAGGCAAACGTCGACGCGACAAAAACGACGCGTTCGGTAACTTCTCACGTTCTCACGTCATTGTATCTACGTTTGCAAAGAATAATGATAAACTTTGTATCTACATGTCGTGCAAAGGTAAGAAAGAGAGGTCAGAAGGAGATTCTTCCATAGACCACCGTAGCGGGGCAACATTGAGGGAAGTCGGTTCCGGGATATCTCTCGAGGCATTGAGGAAAGCCCAATTTCGAGTCTATAATGATAATGAACGAGTGCAGTGTATACATGGTCCACATTATGCAGCTTCATGCTCCCATTTTAGTAACAGCTTCTCCAAGTCGAACCGTGGGTCTTCTGGATCTGTTATAACTGAGAAGGTAACCGACGAAAGAAGATCAGGACAGCGCTGAACAGCGGTCAAGCACGATAGCATGCTCACCACCATCATCAGACACCTTCGGAGCCTGCTTCTTTTTCCATGCCTCCTTGGCCTGCGCTATCAACTGCTCACGTTCGTGTACTGCATCTTGGACCTTCTTTGCGTCATGAGCTGCCTGGAGTGACCGTCTGTGGTAAATCCCGTAAAAGACGCCAGTAAAAAGAGCAGTGTAGCGGGCAACCTACACAGAATATGAGCAACATTATCGACACCAAGAACCCAGAAACGGAGAACTCACGTTTAAAGTTTGCGAGGCCATGGTCGGCAAACTGTTTATTTGAGTGCTCGTGTAAATTATGAGGCACCTGGACCTCTGAGTAAACTATGGCAGAAAAGGAGAATGAATTAGCATATCCAGACTCTCGAGAACTGAGAAAACTTGCCTGGAAATTTGGAGGGAAAGGTGGAGGTCGCTGTCAACGGAGGATTTCGGTATAAATTATGTAAGCAAGAATTTGGCTTGTGTTCACCTAGTTCACCTCGGCTTCCCCGACTCTCCGCTACTGGCGATAGTATTAGCAAGGGCTGATGTTCGACCCATCCACTAGCTCACCCTCGATTCTCTGCACTCTATGGACCTGAAATGTCGGTGACCCAAGTACGTGTTCAGTGACTCGTTTTCACGCGACCAATGGAGACAAGTCATTAGTGAGTTTATAGCTTAATCCTTCTCATGAACTCATGTGCTAACTACGGATGCCACGATTTCCATGGGCTTAGTCTAACAACCTTCTCGTCATGTATCACGATGGAGGATGGGTTCCTCTCACCTCAAATGGGTCAAAAGGAGAACCGGCGAGTCACACGTTCCTGTCAGCTACTTAATCGAATTCTCCACCTCAAAAATCGCTCCCATCACCACCATGTCGGACCAACCTGTATGTCGTGGAGCATGCTACTGCGAGGCCGTTAGGCTCGAAGTAACAGGAAAGCCCATTCTTAGTGCTTATTGCCACTGTACATTGTGCCAAAGACTTACCGGTACGTTTTTTGAGGTGTTTCGCCTCACCAGTCGTGGGCTTATAACTATCGACGTGTAGGTTGCCCCTTCGTTCACACCATTCATTTCGATCCGTCTAACTTTCGTTGGACCCACGAAGGGGGTGAAAAAAATCTCGATGTATATAAAGTAAAAGACAAGCCAGCTAAAAGCCGATATCGATGCAAAGATTGTGGTGCTTGCGTTGCCTCCTACCACGCTCAACGCGATCGATGGACTATCTGGGGCGGTCAACTCCAGCGTGACCGCCAGACAGGTCAAATCGAAAATTGGGAAGACCTGAAACCAACACACCATCAATTCTACGATACTCGTATGTTGGACGTCGATGATGGCCTTGGGAAATGGGAAGGCTACGCGAACCAGTCGACCCGCTTAGGCTAATTTGGTGTGAATGATTGGACTGGGAATGCAGGGGAAATGGGGAATAGGCAGGATTTGAGGATCATCATGTGGACTGTATACGAACTTCCCAGTATGGATTGATAGAAGTCATTTTCGATAGTGTTTATGCAATGAGGCTGCCGACATACAATCATAATAAAATTATAAAGAGAAAAGCGCCAGTGACCTATTCCCTTTGTTTCTTTGTCTCTTTGTTCTGGATCCCCCAAAAAATATGCCAGCACCTAAATTCAGCGGTACAGCGGGGGACGCCGTGGGCAACGTACTGCCCTTCCGCGTCGGGCCCTGGGTTCCCTACGAACCACCATCTACCTCATCTCAAACGTCGACTTTCGGCGTCATGGACCACGATGTTGATATGGACGCACCACAGATCTCCACTCTCCGCGAAGAAGAAACCCCTCCGCCACCAAAAGCCAACAACCCAAGATTCAAGTTAAAACTGGTTGTGAAAGACAAGACCAAGACTATCACTTCTTCTTCGGCTGGGAAGACTCACCCCGGGGAAGAGGAGGAAGGCGAAGATGAAGAAGATGATCAGGAAGACCAGCTCATCGACGACGACGATGACGGTCCTATACCTGCCTCTTTACTCTCTTCAAAACGAAAAGCGGCCCCGGTAGCAACGCCTAGTGGTTCCGGTAAACGGAAATCTCGAAAGAGTGATCACGGTAGTAAAAAATCAGAAGGTGGAGGGGAAGGTCATCATGGAAAGCTGAAGGAGAAAGTGACTCAGAACCAACAATCGGGTGCGCCAAATCTAGCACCTACGATGTCCTGGTTCCAAGCCAATCCGGCTACTGAACGACCTGAAGATTCAGGAACAGAAGGGCGGTCTAATATTACCCATGAAGACCTGGACGCACCTCTTGCTCTGCCTGCAACGTCCAGGAAGAAGGGCTCGACGAAAAAAGCGCCTTCGAAGAAAGCCAAGACATCGTCCACGAAGTATGTTTCACACATTTTCGCGTTCGTTTCCCAACATTCAAAATCCTACAGACTCAAACTACGAATGCCTCAGTTACCTCCAGAAGATACAGTCAGCGAGGGTAAGTTATCCATATATCTCCTGCCAACCATAAACTGCGGGAACCTCACACCCATGGTTCGACTTACAGCAGGAATGACCGGAACGGCAGCTTCCTCACCAATAGCCATTCACATTGACGAACCCTACTCCCCGGAACCAGAAGGAGTGAATTCATCATCTAATATACCCATAGAAACCTCCGAAGCCACCTCTGCCCAAAACGTCGAACAACCCATGAACCTCGAAGGAGTTCCCGTCCCCATATACCCCTTACCAACGAAACCTTTCCCGGTCCTTCCACCACCCAAAATAAGCTCCGGTTTCGCACCGAATCTACCTCTCGACAAGACTAAAACCCGAGTTCGACATTGGCGTGTCGCGAATCGAGAGATTCGGGGGATCGCTGGTGGGCGGTGGTTCACAAGAGCTTGGGTTGGCGAGAAGGAATCGGAGTTTGCAACTGCTTTACAAGCTGGGAAAGCAGCTTCCGCGGCTGCGGCTGCGAATGGTGTTGAGGGGACCGGGAGCGGAGCTACGACAGGGAAAGGCGGAAGTAGTGGGCATTCAGGCTCTGCGCCTCCGGGAGGCAAAGGGTCAAAGAAAAAGATGGCTAACTCGTCGAGGAGTGGGTCGTCTGTGCCCGAGCCTAATGGAACAGGGACGGTTGGTGGTAGTGTTCATGGGCCGTCGAAGATGAGGATTTCGCAGATGGCGCCTCCACCTGCGCCGTCGAGTGAGGCGGGTGATGATATGGCTGTATCTGCAGCATGACACTCGCTCTTCTATTTTCTTTCGTTGTTTAGTATATGTTATATGTTTGTATAATTTCATGGAGTAATGACTGCTATGAATGTAATTTAAATACGTTGCCTTGTCGAAATGTTTTCTTGTTTAATGATACCCTGATATTGCTACGTTTACAATTCGAAGATATATATTTGCTGAGACGTTTTTACTTGGTTATCCAGGTCAACTCTAGAGTGGTAAAGAAGCTGGAATTTTCAATCATGACAGTGACTCTGAGAACGAGATCTAATCGTGAACCTTCAAGCTTGAAGCTTCAAAGTCGGGCGTCCGAATCGTGCATATGAATATCCAAGGTTTCTCCTGGATCCATGTCGAGTACCCTCGTCCTACTCCTGAGCGTTTCTATTGCACTCTCGACACGTTCCTTCGTCCACAGTTCTCTCTTTAAAACCGTAGAAACAAATCCGGTCATTGTCGTAATTTCATCATGCGTTCTCAACCAATATCTAGGCGAGAGCTCTTGTACGATTTGAACATTTTCAGGTGTGCCAAAGTTTATCACGCCACCTACGTAGGAAGGCAACATCAGTCTCTACGTATCGGATATGGGCAAGAAATGAGGGAACATACCTAACAACCAAGGCATCCTAGCGACGTTCCATCCAGCCATATAGGCAAGGACATCAAAATCCTTTGACCTTTGCCTCTTTATCCAAATCTTCATATCCTTAACCGGCGTTCCATGAGGCGAATAGACAATGACGCCTTTTCCTCCCGAGCCATCGAGTTTTGCAAACTTAATGATAAGAGAACCATGCAGATATCCCTGTGCGAGATCTTTCCATAACGGTGCGGTGGTCTGTAAAAAGCTCAGCCGAACATCCAGTTTGTCTACAAATGCAGTTCTCGGTTGTCGCTCCGCTCGGTCGTCTGCTTCCACGACGGCGTCGACAGTTTTCAACGATTTTGGTTCTTCCTCAATCTCGTACACGAACTTCCTTCCCCATGCTCTCAAGGTCTTTGCTGCCCTTCGGAATGCAAAGAATGTAATGTGTTCATCTACACCCTCAATTGTAGGTCGATGTAAGTGGTCGCTGTACCCAAAAGTGATGATGATTCCGTCGACCTGTCGGTTTTGTGTAGTGAGAAATTCTTGCAATGATTGGAAGTTCGAGAATTGGGGAGGTTTAGAAGGAGGGTGAACCTGCCGAAGCCAGAAACGATGAACTTGAATGTCTGGTTCGGTAAACCAAGGGTCTAAGAGCAATGTGAGGGAGTTTTCGTTGTCATCGAAAGTGATAATCCAGGAGTTATCTCCCGTTAGATGATGGAGGTGGACGGACATAGAGTTGTCATTGGCGTTCGGTTCACAAAGTCACGGTTGGTTCATGGGGTGTTATGGAGTCAGGGCTGGAGAAAATTGGCCGAGTGGTTTCTCGTCAGATGGACTCGTAGATACGAGAGATAAGCGGGAAGTTGAGAAGGGGCGTTTCATATATGGCCTAAGGTATGGCATAATTACCGTCAACTAGTAGAGACGAACTTCGTCTTCTTGTGCTCATTTTGCCTGCTTCGGGTCTAACGCTGGAGGAAAGGCCTCAAACGAGAACTCAAAGGTCAGTGCTGATCTCAGTTCGCGAGTATGAGCCGTACTAAGCATCAAAGAGGTGGCGCTGGCGATGGAAGGCGACAAAAAAAACGAGGAAGAGAGCAGGCGAGTATTTGAGCGCACCACCGAATTTTGATTCCCAATTTGCAGCCGAGAAGACATCAGGCCAGTTTGGATATATGTAGTGCTCGTACATGCGCCTTCGTGGTCCAATTTCTTTCCCGTTGTTAAGATGTCGGAATCCGAGCACCCTGCAGCGCTCGACCTCCAACATACATATTGTAGTACGTTTATTTACTCTCGCATATTTTCGAGACGCTACTGCAAATTCCCTCTGATTATATCTTCCTTACAACCAATTCAATACAAGAAACCGCCGGAGTCTGTCCAATCAGGAAATTTACGACTCTACAAAGGGCCAACCCAATGACCAGATGCGACCTCAAATGCCCGAACTTCGACAGAAATCGGTCAAGACTTGGGAAAAACGTCGCGGCTCGTTAGCCTGTAAAGTGTAAAACCAAAAATACAGAGCTGGAAGGCCTTTGAGGTGTCGATTCAGAGACGAATCATGTCGCTGACGTCGTCATCAGTAGCATCATCAGGTATCGGAGGGAGTTCAGAAAACAAAATTGCCATTGGGGATGGAATCCCTGTTAACACCTACCACGATGGACCCTAAAGCACCAAATGCAAAGCTCAGAACAACACCCCAATATGCGATGTACCAGCGAGAAAACTTCTGGAAGCTTAACGATGGAGAGGTCCCCCTTTTTAACACAGGCAGGTACCTCCACCTCCAAGCCCATTCCGTTCCCCACCTTAGTCCACCCCACAGACCCTGCTAAACTTAAATCCCTAGCCAAAACGAAACTAACAGAAAACGGTTGGTACTATGCCTCCTCCAATGCCTCGCAATCCCATACATCTCGCCAATCGTCAGTCCTTCTACCGCCACCGTATCATCCCCCGCATGCTCGTCGACACCAACACTCGTGACACTGCAACCACAATTTTTGGCCACCAAGTGCCTGCCCCTATAGGTTTCGCGCCTATTGGTATCAACAAGATTTATCACCCCCTCGGTGAACTTCCGGTCGCAAAAGTGGCTGGAGAGCTAGGTTCGCCGTACTGCCTATCGACGGCCGGCAGTAGTAGCATCGAAGACGTTGCAAAAGCAAAAGATGAGATGGGAAAAGGACTTCGATTCTTCCAGCTGTATATGCCGCATGACGATGAGCTTACCGTCTCCCTCCTCAAGCAAGCCGAGGATTCGGGGTTCAAAGCATGTATCCTCACGTTGGATACATGGCAACTTGCCTGGCGCCATGATGATATCAATAATTCCAATTACCGTGGTACTGGTGCCGACTTGGGTTTGTCAGATCCTGTGTTTCAGAAGAGGTTGAGGGAGATGGGGATCGATCCAAAGAAACAACCGAATGAAGCTGGTACGGCGTGGATTGATAACGTTTGGCACGGGCGAGCACATACTTGGGAGAAAGTGAAGTGGGTCATGGGCGTGTGGAAGGAGATTTCGAGGGGGATTACCGTTCTGTTTGAAGGGTATTCAGAACGTGGAAGATGCGAGGAAAGCTGTGGAGATTGGGTGTCATGGAATCGTTGTGAACAATCATGTTGGACGACAGGTTGATGGTGCGGTAGCGAGTTTGGATGCGATGGAGAAAATTGTGGAAGGTATATCTCTTTTCCTTGTTCAGAGTGAGAATGAGTATTAATCCTGTTTTCGATTCTAGCGGTTGGAGATAAGACATACGTCATGTTCGACTCGGGTGCGCGTAGTGGCCCTCACTTTGGGCGCAAAATTCGTTTTTGTCGGTCGATTTTGGGTATGGGGCCTCTCGATCTTGGGAGAGACAGGTGTTCGCCATGTCTATTAGCTGATTTTGACATCTTACTCAACGTTGCGGGATATCGGAATGTGGAGGAAATTGACGGAAAGGCTATAGGTGAGTAGTCAAGTAAAAACGTCTTGATTTCATTGACAGTGCAGTATGCAGAGTCCGGCGATAAAAACTATGCCTTGCTCCCGGAGCTGTTGATAGCGAAGTTGTAGAGACGATGGTAGATTTTATGGATGTCTTGATGAACTGTGAACGGCCGGTCCCCATGCATAATTGCGGTGATTTGAAGTCGTAGTTAACTGTCCGTCGATTGTCCAGCTTAGAACGCAGGGTTTCAAGCCTTGGGAATAGACAGGCTTTAAATCTTTCCCCGTGATTACTGAGGTTGCGGAGAACACCCGTAAACAACTATGTGGGACTATTAAACTGTTGACATAGCCCTCGCCGGCGGGACCTTTCTGAACCGTTCGCAAGTCAGTAAGTAGAATCAATCGGACGTTGAATTGTGAGTGAATGAAAGGCTATACATAATCCCGCAGCCATCGTTACCTTCATCTTCGACGACATACGTCTAGAGCTTGTCCTCTCGTGAAAGCGTTGTCAGGTAGAAAACCGAGACTTTGACAATGGAGTCAGCAGAGAGGCCCGCGTCGGTCCACGGCGGTGAACGTGGTAATTACATAGTGACTTCATCCGCTCACATCCTCGGCAAGCTCATTTCACTTCCATGCAACCGTCTGCAAAAGCAGCGGCGGTGCAACAGGCTTACTTGTCGGATCCAAAGTACAAAAAATATACTCAGCAAGTGGAGAAATGCCTCAATTCCTTCGATAATGTCCATGAATGGGCGGATTGTATAGCCTTTCTGAAGCAATTGCTGAAGGTGTCGTGCCCCACCAAACTTCCTGATGAATTAGATTCATACTGACTATGGGTCGCAGACTTTCCAGTCGTACATGCAATTCAAAGAAATTCCACGGAAATTGATTGTCGCGAAACGGTTATCTCAATGTCTAAATCCCGCACTTCCAACAGGCGTTCACCAGCGCGCATTGGACGTTTATGCTCATATTCTCGCGGTCCTTGGGGTGGGTGATCAAGTTTTGAAGCTCGTAGGATCAAATTCTCATGGACATAGTCCAGTCCGAGGGATTGAAGCGCGATCTACCAATCTGGTCATCTGGCTTGTTTCCGTTCTTCGAGTATGCTGCAACTTCAGTGAAGGTGCGTGTCGAAACAAGCTCAAGGCCGCTTTACGTGCTCACCATGTTCCTGTAGCCCACCTTGCTGAATCTGTATGACACCCATTACCTTCCTTTGCAAGCTGGTCTCCGGCCCGTGATGAAATCGTTTATTCTGGCTTTATTGCCTGGTCTTGAGGAAGAGACGGGGGAATTCTTTGAGAAGGTGCGTCGCAAGATTCTCGTTGATCTTTATCTTACCTGATTTTGAGTCATTAGGTTGTTTCTCTTCTGGACAGGCTGTCTGGAACCGTCTCTCCCTCTTTCTTCTTCCAAAACATCTGGCTAGTGATGTTAACATCACCTACCTCTCGTGGGACAGCTCTCAACTTTCTCTCTCGCCGATTACCCCAACTCCACGGGCTAGAAGACATAACGGGGATCGTCGGACACGACATTGGTTTAATGATACGCGCATTTGCCGCAGCACTTGAAGATGATAATCTTCTTGTTCGACGCAGTGCTCTCGATCTGTTACTTCAATCTTTACGCGTCGACAGCAGTACGATACGACGAGCATCGGCTGAAGACCGTGCGATTATTATGCGAGCGGCTATTAGTGTTGTTCTTCGCCGTGACTTGTCATTAAATCGTCGGTTGTACTCGTGGTTACTCGGCCCAGAAGAGAAGAGCGATCGCCAGATTGAATTTTTCAAGACGAACGCATTGCGTTTGTTGAAGGACAGCCTCAAGGTATTCAGATTCAACGAGCAAATTATCACTACTCACAATAATTTAGGAGGATATGCTCACCCCATCTGACGAATACAGCGAATCGAGGCCATTCAAGATTTTCATATCGCTCTTGGATAAGTGGGAGATTGGCTCAGCATTGACAGAAGAGTTGATCTATGATTCGTTCAAAGCGATCAAACGCCATATACAGTCATCGCCAGATGGAAATGAAGATGTTTGTTGAAGCTACCACTCTTCATGTGCCCGAACTGATGCTTTTTAGGTGGCTATGACTGCCAGTACGCTATACGAGGCTGCTGAGCCACAAATCGTTTGGAGACAGCTCCTCTCCGCTGTATTTGACGACATAACCGGAGACGGGCAGCACTTTGAGGTAAAACAACTATCATTACTGGCATATTGTAACTCAAATGGGGTGATGTTTAGGCGATCGACATGGCTGAATTTGTTCTCACCACTTTCGCTCAAGATGAAGAGATACAAACCATCCATCTTCCCTTAATCTTTACCGCTATTCTCGATCTGGTGCTGGTAAGTCGCATTAATACCGACGTTAAATGTCGACTGAATGATTATTTCAGATTCGTTGGGACAGTCATGAGTCTCACAAGCAGCCAAATCAACTATTGCAACAGACCCTCTTTCTTCTTACTACAATGTTACGACAAATTCCACAGTCAGCGCTTCTGAGTCGACCAGAAGTTACTAGCGGGATACAGGAAGCAAGTATGTCACAACGACCATATGTCTTTGCATGCACGTTCTACGGCATCAAAGCAAGCGAGCCTGCGCCTGGGCCATCTGGATCCTATTCGATTCCGTTTGGGTCCGCGTTCGAAGGTTTAATCAACCTTAGCATGTCCCTGGCACACAATCTAATCGAGGCATCTGGAAATATCAACCTTTCAAGAGAGGTCCTTTCACAAACCCTATTATTGATTGACAGATTAGTTGGGAGATTGAACACAAAGATGACTTTGTCTTGGGAACCACGGAAGTGGTTGGCCGCCGTTTTGGACAACCTCAAACACGAAGTGAGTTGCTCCTCCCAATGGGTGCAAGTACTAAGCTTTCTTGCTAGTCTGCAAATTTCACAGTTGTGGATCGGGTTGTTTCTCTTATCGTTGCCCTACATCAAACACAGGGCTTGGAACCCAATTTTTCTATCAACGAACGAGCTACAATGTCGAAGATGGTCACCAGGTTAATGCGTTACCTACGGCCAGATTGTGCCGCATACCATGTGCGAGCTGTAAATCTGATTTGGGCGTTAGAAGCGTCTACACCAAGGCCACATATTGAGTCTATACTTGCGCAAAGCATGGCGTCCCCCGAGTCGAGGAATGTCCAAGAGGCTTATGAATCATTCGGAATCCTCTGGAGATTGACTGGTAGGTTTGTGCCTGTTTGCATATTCTCCCCTCGCTGACATGTAATGCAAAGAGGACAACCTTTCGCCGGGTTTCAAATTCAAGGTTCCGATGATGATTGTGCTTGACACGTTGAAGAATGATGATCCTGTCCTACGTCGAATAGGGGAAACGTGGATGCGTTCTAGCTTGAAATCTTACACTCGGTAAGTGGTCGAGTCTATGTCAGTGCGCTCGGGAAATTCAACACTTCTTATCAGCGCACTCGATCCAATATTATTTGACCTCCTGGATTCATCGATACGACGAAATCCGACTACACTCAAAGTAGGCGGGAAGGAAATACAGAGTTTTCTATACGAGCGTCCTCTGGACCAGAGATATGCACGTCACCTATTGGATATGTTGCTGTCGATCGTCCAATTTGGGGGTCAAGGTTTCGCAAAAACCGCCAGAGTGACTCCAATAAAACGCTCCCAATATCCGGGTCTCGTTGAAAGAGTTGAAATGGGTAAGTTCTGGGCATCGTATGTGGAAGGAGGTTCGGCTGAATTCCCTTTCCTGAAGCTGGTTTTAACGAGCCGGATACAACCTATCTCGATGTTCTGGTCGAGACCCTGTTGCAGTGCGTTGTACTCGTTCCTTTCAGACCTTCCGATATCAATATTACCTTAGATTCCTACGATCAGAACCCAAGCCTTCATTGGAACTCACTATGAATCCCCATAATGCCACCATTCATTCGGCCACAATAGATCTCCTGCAAGCAATCGTGTCTCGCGGAGACATTAGCACGATAGCTGTGGAGTCCATCGAAGCCGTAGCTATCGGAAAGCTATATTTCTTTGTCCATTCGGGAAGACTCGACCTCCAGAATAAGCTATTACATCTGTTACACTCAGTCATTTCCGCCTCGATATCCACTGACGACAGGCGGCGAAGTCAGAGGCTTGCGGATACCTCGATGGAAACCAGTACATCCATAGATGCTGGTGATGCATCAGCACGTAGCTACTCAGTCAATCATCTCCTTATTCACACCCTCGTCGACGGAATAGCAATCCCGACGAACCGGCCGATACTCCAACAGTGGCTTGATTTCGTGCTCTTGGCTGTCCCTCAGCTTCAACCGTCCTTACAAGCCTTAGTTCCTCCTCTGAACGACTGTCTCTGTCGCCAGCTTCTGATATCATTGAAGGGCGTCCTCGGGATGTCAGGGCACGAATTTGCTGAAGATGACTCGTCGACTGCGACGGATGCCGAGTTTTTCATGTTACTTAATGCCCTCGAACGACTCGTTTTATTGGGTTTAGCTTATCCCATGCAGGATAGTAATTATGAAGATGACAACCAGGTGTCAGAAAAGCCCACGGAAAATACCAGTCTTCTGGGATACGTGTCGAATGTATTTAGCTCTGACAACACCCAGGTCAACAACGAG
Organism: Marasmius fiardii PR-910; assembly: GCA_014904975.1. Classification (NCBI taxonomy): domain Eukaryota; kingdom Fungi; phylum Basidiomycota; class Agaricomycetes; order Agaricales; family Marasmiaceae; genus Marasmius; species Marasmius fiardii. The sequence continues at coordinate 2,338,796 of MU127785.1, forward strand.
GAGCAACTGACGGTAAGGCTTTACTCATACTTAAGGCCTGGAGCTCGCTTGACACACCCTATAGCCTCGTTCTCCGGCGTACCGCGCCTTACATGAAGGCGTTCGCGTTCTATACTTAATCTGGTGTACATTATCATGGACGAACCCCGACAAGCCATCGTCAAGGGATGACTCTCTCTCACTTATCTATAACAGAACTCGACTTCGTTGCCGCCGCGCACTGGAGCACATATTCCGTGCTCAATCTGGAGAAGTATTGGAATCGATAATTCAATGTTGGAATACAGAGTTCACTGTGGGTCGTTCTACATCTTCCCACTAACATATCTTGTTGACGTTTGGTTCTGAAGGATTTTACCATTCCTACGGATGCACCGTTTGAACTCATCGACGTACTGATTGCGAGTGCTCAGAATGCGGTTCACATGATATGTGAAAGCATTTCTTTGCGGACTGTTGGGAGTTCAGAAAGGAAACGGCAAACGATTAATCCTGATTTGTGAGTTTTGCCCCTTTAATCTGCTCGCCGAATCAGTCGCTCAAAGTTTTTGAAAGGAACGATCTGGCCCTGTTCAAGTTCCTTGAACAGTATATTCGTAGGCTTGAAGGCCCGCTTGCGATACAGGTGTGGGGTCGGTTTTACCAACTCGCAAAGGACATCGTTGGAAGCACGAAAGAACTGAAGCCGCTAACTTTTCCCACGCTTCGTTGTGTGACTGTCTTGACTGAAAAAATCACTCAGACGACGGCAATTGAGGATAAACGGATTCGCAAAGACCTTCAGGTATAAGATTGACATTGTACAATCTTTTACGCTTTCTGCTTTGCTCACTGCATTCCCTTAGGAAATTTATGGAAAACTTCTTGACTCTTGTGTCGCGTTCGTGGGAAAAACGTATGATTCGGGTTCCTGGATTCGTCGGACTGTTGTGGCCAACGGAAGAGAATCGCCCGCTCCCCGTGGAGGTAAAAGCTCGAAAGTAACCCACCGTGAACTCTTTTTTGATGACATTCGTGTAGAAACGAAACTGGATGAAAAGCTGAATGGTAGCACGGCGTCCCTGATAACTGATAATGCGAGACCCGGTCCGTCTCTTGATCTTGTTTCTCAAGTAAGTTCCTTTTTGTCGACACTTCAGTTGATTTGACCCTTTTTTTGACAGATCACCGAGTTCCTTGCTTCCAGTGTCCTGCCGAATCTCCGACGATTCCTCGTTGATAACGACAAAGTTGCGACTTCATGCACTAACATTGCCTATTACGTTGTTAGCCCGTCCCTTAGGGGGAAATCGAAGTGAGTTATATTTGTTTTGTTTTGGAAGAAAGCTAAGGTATCGCGACAGGCCGCTAGAAGCTGACTCTACAACCATCACGATCATCCAAGAAATGTCGAGAATACCCGCTGCCTTCAAGGCTTGGAAGTCACCGGTCACAGAGTTACTGAACGATAACAGGCTTTTCAACTGCACTCCCGATTCAGCAGAATTGTGGAAACCTATCATCAGATCGCTATTCGATTCAGATAAGACGGCCTTGCCTGAACTTCTCAGTAATGACTGCTTCATCTACGTTGCAATACAATAGCTCATCGCCATTTCCAAACAGGCAAAATAGCGTCGGCCCCTTCCGCTAACATATTCACGAACAGGGAATACGAGATGCTTCTTCGGTCTCTTAATCTTCGAAGATTATCACTGCTTCTGCTCGCAGGAGATAAAAACCACTACCTGACGCAGTTACCTTCAATACAAGAGAAACTCGTCGATGTTCTCCGTAACGTCACGTCGCCAGTCGTGCAGAGCGAAGTTTACCTATGCATTCGGGTGTTATTGTGTCGCCTTTCTCCAAACAATCTGACGAGCTTCTGGCCCGTGATTTTGACAGAATTGGTATGCACATTGGTCGTGTCTTTTCGTCTTCTTTCACTTAGCTTCCTTCTCAGTATCGTGTACTTGAGCAAACGGTCACTGCATTACCATCGGATGGCTCGGAGGACCTTCCATTGGTTCTTTCGGCTTGCAAATGTCTCGATCTTTTACTTGCTCTCCAGACAGAAGAGTTTCAGATGTAAGAAAGTTTGTTCCGGTTTCAAGGATATTTCTGAGGCTTTCATTTTGACAGACATCAGTGGATGTTCATAACGGACACGGTCGATGCCATCTACAGACCTAATGATTGGTCGCCTGAAGCGTTGATGGACCAGTTAGCGGAAGTTGCTGGGAGTTTGCCCCGAGTGTGTTTCTTGTTGTTAACTAGGCAATCTTGCTCACATGTTTCTTTTAAAAGACTACCTCGAGCGGCGGTGGGAGCCCAGGACACGTTCTCTCGTCGTTTGGCAATCAACGGCCAATCCGAAGGCCAATACTCAACTCCATACACCAGATCGACAGCATCCGAGAGTTGATGCCATTCTTTTCGAGCGTCAGCATGTCGACGTATGAAAGCGTATACGCTAGCTACGCGAACATTGATTGGGATGCTGTGGAAAAAGGGTTGATGGAGGATATGTTTGAAGGGCGTTAGTTGTGAATCGTAACGATATGTATATCCCTGTCTACTGACAAGAAGTTTATGATACCTCTGAACATCTGTTGGTTGTGTATTTTTTGGTAACTCAACGCGGTCGTGAATTTCGGACCTACTTACTCGTAAGACCTGGCCGGGAGTTCCCCGCTGTAATCTCTTTGCTTTAACGGCCGTAAAATATCGATGCACCGTCGCTCCCTGGAAGAAAGGACAGCTGCGGTAACATCCCCCAGCAGCACTGGCAATGAGTTGGTGTGTAGGTCACAATAGATAAGTGAAAACAAGAGCGAAACTGGAAAGTTTTAGTCAGGCTCAAGTCAGCTCTGAACTGTTCTTTGAAACGATTGTTCGGTCAGTGGGTATCGCACAGGAAACCCTAAGCCCTTCGACTGATCTCACCACCCGGCATCGACGCGTCGGAGAGTCTTCCCTGCTAGACGCCATAATTTGATGGAGACCCTGATCTCAGATTTTAGTGATATAAACGAATCATCGACGGCGACGGAAATGAAATCATGGTGAGGATGAATCTGGACTGGGACGGTCTAGGACCAGCGTAGTACATGAGGCGTGGGAACGCTTTCTTCATTTGGAAGTTACATCCAACTTCTCCTCCTCGTTCCTCAGCTACAATCTTCGGACTCCCCTGCACTTTCCACCACACTTGTAGCCCAATTTTTGATACTCATCAAACTGGGGGATACATCAGAGGGTCGATTCGTGGGAAAATTATTACCTCGTCCCTGTTTATTCATTGATGGCGCCCGTTTGAGCGCGTTTTGCCCTCGCAACGCAATCAGCGTTGTTTACATCGGGTTCTTCTTCATTTACAGTTATCCTGACCCCTTCGGGGCGTCATACGTCAAAATTGGAACGATACAGAGAAGATTAGCATGGCCCCTGCACAAGGATGACACGCTTTTCCGGAGTGGTAGACCTACGGGTCTCAATATTTATTTTACTTTGAAGTTGAAGTTATAAAATGCGGCCGGGGTCGCAAGATGTCTTAAAAAGGCACGGGCGTCTTGGAAGATATCGTGGGACACCTACTGATGCCAGTAAAAGTCGCCCGAAGTCATACATGCATTTTCCAAGTGGTGTGGGAGGGAATACTAGAATCAATTGGGAAGCTCCAAAATCTGGAAAGTAAACAGTGGCAGGCCACAGCCCAACGATGTAGAAATAAAAAATTGCTTAGAACTTTGGGTTTATGAAAAAACTCGTATCCATCCATCTAGCACAAGAATCCTCTGGATCCGAGACCTACGGGTCCCAAGATTAATTTTTTGGTATTGGGAAGCATCAGTGCCTTGGATTTGAGCTTCACCGGCCGGGTACCACCAACCTGAACCTTCAAACTTGATTCAAAGTCATGCATTTCAAACTCCAGTGGAGGCCATATTATTATTTTCTCCTCCCATAGTGACCAGGTGCACAGATCAACGGTAACCTGTTACTCCTGGGTAGTAAATAGACAGTGATCAACAAATAACATATCGAAGATGGGAGTAATCCAAGAGCTTCGAGAACAAAGTTGATCCCGGCGGAATATGATGAGCTTTGTATGTTTGTTGCATGGACTCGGGGGGATGCATAGTAACACCACAAGTATTACTGTTCCGAGTCACACAAGGATAGATGCAGTCTTAGTAACTGAGATTGCGCAAACTTCGTAAGATGGAATCATCGGCATTCAGAATATTCAAATATTCAAGGGTCGCAGGTTCAGAGTCAGCGCGGACTGTGGCCCAGTGGTCAAACTCCGAGTCGCTTTCAGATGGCCGCTTACGATTCTGACGCTCTGTATGATTGAGCTAGGTGAGCGAAAGGGAATTGTGACTCGAGTCAAATTCAAAAGGTTTCAGTATTCACGGCTTCTCTGTATCATTCGAATTTTTGCGCCTGACTCGGACCTCTATCGCCACTATGTCGCATTTTCAGAGCTTTGCCTCGCTCTCAGAACGCTCATGATCTGGCAATTCTTATCTTGATGTTCCGGTTCATATTCTCTGTAACAAGTTGTCGCTTTGCCGTGGCCTATGGGTGACCTTCCTTACTTTTCGATCTCTCATTTTTCAGACCCTCGTCAAACGGCAGTAGGTCATACCATTCGCACTGACCCACCGAGTTGGTGTTCGACGTAAACGGTGCAAAAAGGAAGTAAAAGAGAGGAAGCGGAAAGGACTCCCCTGATGACACAAGCCAGTTACTGCCACAGCAAGGTCATTTCGTCCCCGAAAATCAAAGTTGATGAGCATGTATGTATTCCGTGCTTGTCAGAAGAATGAAACAGACGGAGTGCTGGTCATTACTCACGAAAGGCCCTTCCCAGAATCGCATCTATCGAACCAAACCCGAGTATGTCTTCCGATGCTTTTGGAACTATGTGAGGGAGGTTGTCAGTGCGAAAGGCGGCATATAATTCTCGACGCCTCACATGTGAGAGGTAATTGCGAGTGCCATCGTCCAAGGTAGCATCGATAGACAAGTCGAGTGGTGCGATTGGACATTCCTTACCGCCCAAGAGGAAGGTGGTGTTCAATTCATATTCGCAAGGAAGACTGTACAGCCCTTCAGAATCGATGAACTTCACGCCTGGAACCCTTCCGTAAATAGAGTCAAGGATCAGACCCCAGGCCTCAGGAGCTACAATCAAAGTCAGACAGGAAACTGTTACTGAATTTCGGAAGGATGCTATACACCTGGGGAACGGAGAATCCGGGATTGAATATAGAGCTGATCTAGTTTTCCATCGCGAGATTCCGTTGTCATCAGGCCCAATAATGCCATTCGAATCAAGCGTAATTTGCCAATACTGCTGTCCAAGAGGGTCAATAGGAACCGTTCATTTGGAGTTCAAGACCAGCGCATACAACCAAGAAACACGAGGCTACCAGTTACCTCGGAGCTTTGGCATATTCGAGATTTCCTTCAGGCACTGGCTCTCCGACCGTAAAAAGCCCCGGGTGATTAGCCAGTAACGAAACCCTCAATACTCGTATTACATATTCAACAACGACCGAAATCCAGTTGCCGTAGTAGCCCCCGACCAATTAATCTCTTGCGATTCTCTCAGTAACTGCACCGCCCTCTGCCAATCTGCAAATCTACGATCCGACCACACCACAGTCCTTCCGAGATCCATAACCACAATTTTCATATCTTCCAACGCGGCTATACACACTCTTCCCGTACCTTCATCCCAAGTGATCGCTGAAACCCCGCTTTCAGTGATTCCATTATACGAAGGATCACACGCTATGAAGGAACGATAGAGTATCTTTGGAGTCGGGAATCGTTCCCTCTCAAGGACAGGAACGTAAAGTTGATCTTTTACGGCGTAAGGTTTATACGCTTCAGGAGCATATCGAGGATTGAAATACCTCCTCAGCGAAAGAAGCTTTGGATGACTTGTCCGATCATGCCCAGGAACGGTGTAAACCAACGAACGAGTGATTCCAGGAATGACCCGAGTATCAACTGGTTCGCTTTCATGTACGGTTTGTGGGATGACAGAGTCCAGAGCATATTTCCATTGATCGGTCAGTGGATCCAAAACCGGGAATATCTCGTAGTGTATGATGCCGTGGGGGCCTTTTGTGCGTGCGTAGATTGAAATGGGTGTCAAAGCGGCCTTATCTCTGCGTTCGTATAGTTCTGGAAGGTCGATGGCTCGAGGGATAGTGGGGTAATCGGATATGTGGAAGCTGGTAACGGTTTTTCCTTCGATGTAAACACGGTCTTTTGCTTCAAATTGACGAGGCATCTGTGGTCGTATGTTGCGTTTTTGTGATTCTTTGACATACTTTGCGTCATCCTTTTGCGGGAGGTCATAGACCTCAATAAGATGCGAATCTTGTCCTACAACCTGGTGCAGTACCACAGTGCGCACGACGAGCACTCGCCTTTGCTGAGGTAAAACTCGAACAGCACGTATACGTTGTTCCTGCGTCACAGCACCACGTCAGCCTCTGGTCCATGAAGACAGAAAATCACGATGTGCTCACATTGTGCTCAAATGAAGAGTCTCTAAGGAGTTGCAACTTCACCTCGCTGTTGTTCAAATTATGAATGATGACCTGGTCTTGAACCGAGAAACTGGCGCAACAAATCCCATTCTCGTCGAAAAGCGACGCATTCTCTATTGGCGCATCGGCCTCGAAAATATAATCAGCTTGGAGGGGCTCTTGCAAACTTTGAATCATTTCTGCAAACGCGAGGGAATTATGATCCATTGCTGGGTCTGACAAGCGTTCCAGGTCTCCCAGTGCAGTGCGAAGAATTACAAGTTCGTAAGCGAGTGGATATGGGGGATGAAGGTCGGTTTCTGAGCTCCATTCGGCTGGATCTTGCCTGTATAGATACTCAGTGAGACCACGCCTGCTCGAGATATACAGAGCCGAGGACATACCCATGGTAGATGTTATCCTTCGGGAACCTGATCGTGAACATGATTGTGATGCCCTGATACCCTCCTTTCATGTCGAACCTGGCATGGATGTTATAAGCCTTCGAAGGAACCAGCCTTCTCGCTACCAATGCCTCGTCAAGTCCACGAGGACTTTCGAGATCATATATACAAATCCAAAACCGATAACTAGCGACGTCTTTGATAGATGCCACTAAGTAACGGCCACCTGGAAGAAGTTTTAGTTCCAGAACCTGGTGGAACGCAAACACGATTTCTTTGCTCAAAAGCTGCGGTGTTGGACCTCTCCAATTATCATCTGTGCGTATAGCCCGAGTTACGATCTGTTCTATTTCGAAATCGGTTGCTTCGAGTGAATATCGAAAGTTGGGGCGAATGGGAGGTATTGGGATGTTCAGTCGCTCGAGGAAACGTCGCCAGATGATGGGTTCGTGGGTGATTAGGAAGAAGGCTTTATCGACCTATTGGAAGAGAGCATGCTCAGAATTTCGTAGTGAAAAAGAATACTTCGACTTACGCGTCTCATCCTCATCACGTCCTCAATCGAGAGATGTATCATTACTCCGTCTACGAGAATTTCCAAGGGAAGGCGATGAATATAGCATGTGGAATAGCGCTTGAAGACATTGAGAAGAAGCTGAGGAACGTAGGGCGATAAATCACTTGGAACTGGCATTATCGAGGGGGTAAGCCGATTCCCCCATTGCACCTGGTAGATATATAGCAAAATTGTTCATAGCAACAAAATTGAGTGCAGAAAACAATGCTTCCTTGTGTGTGGAGAACAAGGTCACTGCCACCCGCTTAGCTTACAAATCATGGGTTCAAGCCAACTGTACTTCGTCACCGTATCTGAACTCCTTCCTCGTTTAAATGACGAACGCACCAAATAGTATAGCTCGAACAAAGGCTTGTAGCTATCATTTATCCATGATGGAAGACCATTATACCCATCAGCGGCGTCAAGAAGACGGAGAAGGTGTGACGAAGGTTGCGGTACGGTTGACTCCAGACCCAAGTGGCAGGGGTAGCAGGGGTATTTCTTGTTGATTGAACAGAGGGTCGGGACACTGCTAAGGATGCACTACGTGTTGACGTATGAGGAAGAGCACTTCAAGGAATTCGTACGCCTCGCTTATGAATGCATAATGCACATTACAACAGAACGATGAAGAAGATAGTTTATCCATCATCTCTGAGACTACATAGAACCAGACTTTATCTTCCAGATGGCCTTGGTAATCTACTGATTCTCCCTACTATCAGCCGTAGCATCTTCGAGCTCTCTTCGTAAAAAAAAATAAGGGAGTTCGGAACTGCTCGAGTCAAGTACATCAGACATCAGACATTATTATCAGCACCTACACCCCCAACTTCAGCGGATTGACCTTTCATGGTACAAGCTGAATCACCTGAGGAGCTACGGAATTCTGACCCGTTGCCCTCCGGAAGCCCACTACGAGCTGTGTGATCAACTTGACTACCACTTCCCAATAGTCCCAGCTCGATATCGGGACTACTGTCTAGCTGACCGGCGACTCGGAGCCTTCCGTCAACAGACACCTCATTGCCATTGCTAGCGCTCTGTTCCTCTGGACAAAAATCCTCACCTCTTCTGAGTCCTGTGTCATTCACTCCACCGTCAACACGATCAACCACAAGGCTATCCAATTCGGACGTCAGAATTATAGACGGCGACTTGAAATAGCCCAATGGTAACCGACGGAAAACTTGCATACGCTCAAGAGCTTCCTCCCATGCATCAAAAATATCTCCCTCCCTGATCTGACCAAGAGAGCCAGGATTTCGAGATAGCCTCTTGTCCAAAAACGCAAGAAATTCGAGACCTTGTTGTGATACAACGAAAACAGAGCTCACCGAGGGCGGTATCGACGGTTGTGAACCGTCGCCCACGCCCTCGGAAGTTGAATCAAAGCTATCGTTAGGCACTCCGGATAAAACCCGATTTATGTGATCGGAAAGCGCCTTCACGAATGCTCTCCTCCGGTGTTCTTTCGCAAAATCCCAGCATTCCTTGTAAGAGTCTAATAATGGCTCGAAGACCAATTCAGGCGTCAACGGATTATTCAAGAGCTCCTCAAACTCATTAATGGGTATAGGGAGATAACCTGGAAGTGGCTTGAAATAGTGCGCCGGCAACCCATTGAGATGTCGTATGTGAATCAGCACGTCTAGCCAACGGGTAGTATAGTACTGGTGCAGGTCGTTGAGGATATCTTTGTTTTCTAGCAGGCCATTATGCACGACGGTGAAAAAATCGCAGGCTTTCTGGGATGCCAAGAGCGTGGACCAAATCTCACGTGCTGAGGAACGTCGATGAAGGCGAAGAATGGACTTGGATAGCCTCTCAACCAGCCACGCTTGAGAAGAGCTGTCCAACCTTCTCCACTGTTCCGTGAAAACCTCCAAAACGTGCCCACCCCACCTTCTTGCTCAGGGGTCAAACAACTTCTCAATACAAGAAAAGAACGGCTCGATGAAATGGCGGTTTTTCGGATTACTCAGTATATGATCGCATAAGTTGCGTGTTGCTGTCGCCAACTCCCGGCCGTCCCAGCTCACTTCGGCCCAATAATCATCATAAATGACCAATAAGTGTTGGAAGAATAGGATTCTGGAAAGCAGAGCCAAATCATGGGCTGACGTTTGATCGCCAAACAATCCTTGAGAAGGCTGCCCAACCTGTCTCCCTCCAACTACCCCACTCAGGTAAAACCCATCGATCAAAGATGGAGGGCATGACCAGATGGGGAGGAAGCTCCCTCAATATATTCTTCAGATGTGGTCTCGTCGATGGTACGTCTCTAGTCTCTCCAACGAGCCACTGAAATCCCTTTAGTTCATAGATATCTGGATGGTCAGGGAGTTCTGAGAATCGTTGTATTACTTTGAGGTCATGCGATGACCAGTTGTTGAGTAAGAGGATGTTCTTGTTTATGTTGTCGTTGAAATCTTCGACGGAAAATTCAGGTCCGTCTTTCCAAAGCCTGCCCATACGAGAGTGCAGAAACCGTCTACATCCTGGTATATGATATGTGGCTGAAAAGAGGCGGAATATAAGCCATGACTGCGGGGATTTGTAGGGGCAGATAGAGTGAAGTGGTGGTAAATGGTCAATAACGTTTGCGTTGTATGGATGTATAGTACCAGAAGTAACAGAGGGATGAATTTGAAGAACTTGTCGGATCATGCTAATGCCGGGCAGAACTGTGGTGACAACGTAAAACAGAACAGCGAGACCAACGATTGACAGAGCTATGGCAAATGAAATGTGATGTGTAGCCCATGACAGCTCTAACAAACCTGCGAAGAAGAAAAACAGCGCAAATTCAAGGAGGATGGGAAGTGACGCGAGGATGGTGGGGACATGCCACCATTTAAAGCTTTGGATACGTAGCCATCGGAGCGCTAGCGCCTGACCGGGAGTACGTGTGTTCATTGGTCGTTGATGCTCTCGAAGCCACTGCTTACATAGGAGTGCAAACAAGGCATCAACTAATGCGAGGATAAGACTAGTGGTCCAGAATGTATTCATTCGAACCAACGAAGAAGATGGAGCGAGAGGCTTGGGAGGAGATGTTACAGAAGGAGGCTGCCCGCTCAATTGCTGAGCGATTTGGGCAAGGAGCACGACTGTGGAATCGGCAGGGTCTTCTTGTAACCACTTGAATGATTCTATCGTAAAAGCGGTAACAACTGCGGAGAACAACCCAGCCTATGTAAACACCATGATAGTCAGAAAGAAGCGCAAACAAATGGAGCCACTCACGTAAACAAGCAGTGTATCGAGGTCCTCCTTGTGTCCCTTGACCAGGTCATCGCCGCGATTGTCGATTGTCTTGATGATTGCATCCCAGGATTCTTGAAGTGTAGGTTCCGTGATCTTGGGATTCTGAGCGTAAATTGAGTCGACTGTAAGAGCCCTATACACAGGTAAGTGCCTACCGGTGAAGAATCCACAACTTCCTCAGCTTTCTGGTTCTTCTCAAGTTTGTGCAGTGAGCCGCTGGGAGACTAGAATGATTGAGTGTGGACATCAAAAGACCCCAAATTGAAAATGCTACTTACCTGTCCCTGCTCATTTCCACTCATCGGTCTCTTGATTGTGAAATGCAATTTAGAAAGTTCAACGAATCCGTGCCGTTCAGAAAGTCACGACTCACCTCTGCCTCTTCGGATTCATAAACTTCCCTCGTGGTCTCAGTTTCGCGGAAAAGATCCTAACAATGGTCGAGAACGTGGTCAGTACATCGTCGAGTACGTTTACAAGCTTTTGAGAATACTTCACCTTTGGGTTTTCGTTTGAGGCCATTCCTCAAAACCTCAAAGTAGTCATACAAAGTAAACCGACGTTGGGGGGTAAGGGAAGCGAGGCATCCCGAATCGAAGTAGAACTATCCCACAACAGCAGGAACAATTCGAGAACAGCATGGAAGGAACGCGAACCGGACGTGATGTTGATTTGGCTTGAATTGAAGCGGTGCACCCTGGGAAAGTCTCTGGTAGATCACGTGAAGCATCACGTCGCGTGTTACAGTAATTTTTTCTCCTCACCGTGACTGCATTTATCAACCAACCACTTTGTTACAAAAGAATGGAGGACAAGATCGTAATGAATGGTATGTACGCTCCCCCAGTTTGAGTCGATGGACCTGTCCGATTCTCCTTCAGCTCTATAGCACTACGGTGAAAAGATGGCAGAGGCTGGGGAGGCTCCAAAGAAACTCGAATTCTTAGTACCCGTATCTTGCCTAACCGACCGAGATCCTCGGAATCATATTAGAATGCTGGTATTCGTATCTTTCATCGGAGCACATCTGACTGCATGGTCAGAGGTGTTAGAACCATAGGAGGACATCAGCTCGGAACTCGCGATGGCAAAAGCGCGCCACAATGATCCACCAGTACTCGTCAAAATTGTGTGACGTGTACGACATCTCACTGAGGCTATCCATTGAAGGGGCCACCGCTAGAGCTTCCCATAATAACAACTCGTCGACTGTCGACAGGCGTCGTTGCGAATCTCGAGCGGCACCAGAATGGCATCTCTACCCCACCCAAGTCAACTTGTACTTCCTCAGCCCTCCTCTACCTTTCCATCCAAAATAATGGCAAGGAAAAGTCATATTACTTATTAGACCCTTTTGAACGAAATAATATTTGACACAGCGAGAGGGAGCTCGACACGCGTAGTATCACTCGGAACTTTCGTGAAAATTTGCACGACATCACGGGAAGCTCCTTGAAGATATCTCTGCCGCGGATCGTGCTAACCGAGATCACACAATTTCCTTGGATTGAACGTCTCTAACGCCGTCTTAGGTCCGCAACCCAAGGATTTCCAACGTCTCGAAATCCCCGATACTCAATAGGAACGGGACAGGCACAGAATGTTAATCATGTCCATCTTATCGAGAACTCAAGGCGATCGCCGTCGCCGACTGTAATTTGACTCTCAGGAACGCTCTTTCGACTTTGAGGACGACGCCAGAAGGTTTTGGTATCGAGTTTAACGAGCAGCCAGAAGGTCATTATCATCGTCTTGAACGGAAAGTGAGCCTTCCGTCTTGGCCGGCGGATCCCGTCAATCTCAAGGCGAAGTGACATTCATTGTGGTTTCTGAAGTGGATACTGTTGAGTAGGATCAGTTTTTTTTTCTCACTCTCATGATCACCTCATCCAACTCCGTGCGGTTAAGAATTAACTACAGCACCATTCTGCGTATAAAGGCGCTCTGTGAGCTCGAGCTTTCCATCAATCCACACTCTTTTACCTCTCACAACTCTCCTCCAGTTCCAACCACTTTTACAAGCAACCTTCAACTTCACCAATGGCACCCGCTCAAGATTATCACACTGCCGTCGAGAACGCTGCTGCTGGTATAGCCATTCAGCCTGCCACCAACGTTTCTTCCGCCCCTGGCGTGTACTACAACCCTCGCTTGGACCCCAAGAACTTCTTGGAAGGTCCCCTCTCACCCAATCCAGCTACAAGACTTCGTCAGATGCTTGCACGTCCTGGTATCGTCGTACGTATTTCCCTCCCACTTTCGTGCCTAGATGCTAAAAAAAAACCAAAGGTTGCTCCCGGTATCTGTGACGGTATTAGTGCTCGATGTGCACTTGAAGCCGGATTCAACTGCTTATATCAAAGGTGATCCTTCAAGTCATTATTACGGCAAAGATTTTCGTTACTGACATCTTCTCAGCGGCGCCGCAACTACTGCATCCCGTCTTGGCCAACCGGACTTGGCGATCGCGACTTTGAATGACTTCGCTGAGGCCGGTCAAATGGTCGCTAGCCTTGACCCCTCTGTTCCAGTTATCGCTGACGCTGATACTGGGTAAGCGTGTCTCTACGATAACCCATTAAGGTGATGATCGGCTAATATACGTCTACTCTTCAGGTTTGGTGGCCCTGCCAACGTCGCTCGTACCGTCCGGACATATGCAAGGGCTGGCATCGCTGCCCTTCACATAGAGGATCAAGTTCAGACCAAACGTTGCGGTCACTTAATGGGGAAACAAGTCGTTTCGCGAGAAGAATTCTTGACTCGTATCAGGGCTGCTGTACTTGCTCGAGATTCCATTCCCGGAGGCTCTGACTTTGTATGTTGTTCGACGCGTTTCATCTCTGTCCCGTTCTGACTTCGGAACTTACAGGTGATCATCGGTCGAACTGATTCTGCTCAGGTCCTGTAAGACGATTTCGCTAACATCGAGGAAGTAAGCGCCATTCTGACATTATCCTGTTTAGCGGAATGGAAGAAGCCATCATTCGGTTGAAATTGGCTGCCGCCGCTGGTGCAGATGTCTGTTTCATCGAGGGTGTGAAGACCAAGGAACTTTTGGAAAGTACCGTTGAAGCCCTTGCACCTACACCAGTCCTCGTCAACGTTATCTCCGGCGGTCTTACGCCCTCTTTTACGTACCCAGAAGCGGAACAGATGGGCGCTAAAATAATCAGTACGTTCATGGCATCCCTCCGTTCCACCCGTACCTTGTGACACCTGTCCGTTCTAGTTTTCTCTCTGGTATCTTGCGTTGCAATGGTCCACGCAGTCCGAGCAGCCATGCGCTCGCTGAAAAAGACCGGGACCGATTTTACCTCGGCGCAAGGCATGGACCCGAAGAAGTTCTTCGAGGTGATGGGTAAGTCAACCTGTCCATAACAACAGGGCAAGGAGACGGACGATCTGACACGATCCTTGTTTAGGTCTCAATGAAGTTGTAGAGCTCGACGCCAAGGCCGGCGGTACCGCGTTCCAGGTCGTATAAAAAACCGACACATTACGGACGTTTTGTTTCTGCATCTGCATCAGCTTTTCTTATGGGATTCGGGTTATTATCTGTAGAGCATGTTTATCTTGAACACATGTATTAATTTTTTAGAAGGTTTTTTTTAGAATACCTATTTTCTTATTTCATTCGTCTAAAGATTTTGGAACGGGAAGTTATCCGCCTGTGGTGGCAGTACGCAAGTCAGCTCGGTCCCTGCACGGTATCAGCGGCCTTCCCAGAGTCGCAAGAACGTCACCCACCAGAGCAAGTTATTTGGACGGTATCTATCACCTTGTTTGAGGGGTCCTGGACTCTGGAGGATGGTCGAGAGGTGGAATATAAGAGAATATGACCATGAACTTGGATGGGAACATGATGCTGCGTCACAAATACGCCTTTGAAGTTTAGGGTAGGTCAAGTCGCGCGATGCGTACCTTTCTATGACTTCCGGTCCGGAGTCCGCTTGGCGAGAGCTAGAGGGGCTGCCGCTGGACTTGAGCTTGAATATTGAATATCGAATGCTCGCGCAAGCATCAGTGTCCGACCACTTTACGCACAACCCAAGGCTTTTTTGTTTGGGGACCTTGCCCCATGGGCCATATCTATACACTGCAAAGTGGTAGTAGGTAAAGAAACAACTCCAAAAATCGTGAAAATAGGCTACAATTATAAAAATGCGAGGTCTAGCTAAATGAATAGAAGTAGTATCGTATACGTGAGTATCTGTAGCCGAGTGAGATCATGCAAAAATGAGCTAATCGTTGGGATTCTTGAAGTAAGGAGGTCGTAACGAACGAAGCACATAAGGATCGTTGTTCCAAAGTCTAGTAGAGATACGTCGAAAAAGGTTCACCGCTTGGCGAAGCGCAGTAAACGAGAAGCTATTACAGTCGCAATGAGGTTGAAGACTAAAGGGAGGGGGAAAGCGTACGTCAACACTCAGTTCTCAAAAACCCACTCTTAGTGAAAAACGCACCAAAGAAAGCGAATATTATAAAAACGTCTCTCCATCGGTTATCAAAACTGATATTCAGTGGCGTATAGAAATCGTCTCCTTGCGTGTATTGACAGTACCGACATCCCGACGTGTCGTTTTGATTGTCAAGGTACCCTCCAAACACGCTCACGAATTCACCAGCCCACTGTTGACAAGTTTGTCCCGAGGGCGGGTTGAATACTGCGAATTCGTCGCTCTTACACCGAATAGACAGACCACTGGGACACGCGAACACGTTAAGCAAACATGATGATGGTTAGAAAGAAGAGCACGAGGAAGAACTCACTGGAGCTCAGTCGATAACATAGCAGCAAGTAACCGAGTGTAAGGGTTAAGCTCATACAACCAGCTTCGCCAGAAGTGGTTCATCGTCGGGTACGGAATCGTCACACCGGCAAACGTTGAGAGAACCATACCAACGAAAGGGTTAAAAAGCACTGCAACCTGAACGCTCGGAGTGATCGCAGCAATGAGCTGCCCAAGCGAAATCCCGAACAACACCACGAAAATGACGACGAGGAGTTGGAAACCGGTACCATTCAAGCCAGCCGTACCCTGTCCGAAGTCCATCGGATAGACCTGCATATACACATGCTTAATATTGTTCGGGCGTAAGAAGTTCGAGCAACGTACCATAAGAACCCAGTAGACAATGGCACAAAGGATGTTGTAGGGTACTTCACCGACGAGTTGGCCGATTGCAAACGCGTAAGGTGAGTACATGCGGCTAGATGCCTCCCGAATGAATATACCTAGGGATACGTCAGTCCTTCGAAGTGGCAGAAGAAACATTCAAGATCATACTCACGTCGATTGTGAATAAACATCGGTTCAATTTGAGTCATAATGATAGCAGGAAGGACAGAAACCCAGAACCTGTCGGACGGTGTCAGTATCAATGAGGAGGAAACCAGAAATACACTGCCACTCACAAAGCGAAAACCCGGAACTGAAGGTCTCGAATACTGTTCCCAAGGTTCAAGAAAGACAGAGCAACCCAAAGCGAGATGAACATGCAAACAAACAGCCTCGTGAAAATATAATCGGGAGATCTCCAAAGCGCAAGATTGTTGCGTTGTACAACAACCTTCAGTTGGTACCAAAATGGAGTGGCATCTGAAAAAGTAGTAGATCATAGTTAGCGAACGCCTTTGGGATAAAGGGTTAGGAGAGAACGCACAAGTGATATCCCGCTTCTTGTTTTCATCCGGTCTAGCAAGCCCACGCTCTTTAATGAGCGAAATCTCCTTCAAAACCATCTGGTATTCCGGAGAATCCAACCAAATGTCCTTCCAATCGCGCTTTCCAATTCTCGGCGCAACACCAGCACCGATAGCGTCAAGCATAAACTCGGCAGGATTGACATCTGAAGGACAAGACGCTCCGTAGCGTGCAAAGTATTCTCTCAAGATATGAGAATCCGCTCCAATATCCCCAAAGTAAACAGTCTCTCCACCAGACTCGAGTAACAACAACCGATCGAAGCTCTCGAAAAGCAGAGAGGAGGGCTGATGAATGGTACAAAGAATAGCTTGCCCTTGATCCGCCAATTTTCGCAAGAATCGAACAAGGTTCCAAGCGCTTTGAGCGTCGAGACCAGAGGTAGGTTCATCCAAGAACAGCAACAACTCGGGTTTACTGGCCAATTCTACACCGATAGTGAGACGTTTGCGAGCTTCGACGCCGAGACTCATGACTAGGGCTTCGGTCAAGTCTTGCAGTTCAAGGAGTTCGATAATCTCCTCGACATATCCGTCCTTTTCTTCGATAGGAACTTCGGCAGGTTGACGGAGATAGGCTGAGAACCGAATGGCTTCTCGAACAGTCGCAGTAAGCTCATGAACATCCATTTGTTCCGCTGAAAAAAGGTCATCAATTAAAGCGACTGAGTATGAGATTCGTTCCGACGCACCATATGCCGTTCCTCGTGCAAAGTCAGATGCAAGAGGTCTACCATCAACCAGGACATCACCAGAAATAACACCAATATTCTTTCGCTGAGCCAAAACATCAAGACATGTGGTTTTTCCTGCACCGCTAGCACCCATAAGGGCAGTTAAAGTACCAGGTTTGACATAACCGTAGACGTCGTGCAACAATCGCCGAGTACCCCCAGGGACAGGAACAGTGTAGTTGAGTCTTTCCCAAGTGAAAGTTTTACTATACGGCCGATTGCTGCTCAAATACATCATCAGCACCATGAACGAGATCATAAAATGAATCAAACCCACGCCTCATCCTTGACCTTACGCTCTTCAATCTCCTTATTGGTGTTCCCTTTCAATCGCCTAGCATCCCTCTTCTCCTGCTGGATCTGATTCAACTTCTTGGTCTCCTCATCCTCCTTGGCAAAAATCCCCCCACCGAAAATCCTGTTATACTGAGGGAAATATTCCAAAGCAATAAACTGAGTGAATTGGAACGCGAAGAAGAACCCGACAAGGACAAGGAAACAACGTCTCCAGATATCGCTAACGTGGATACCATATCCGACATCGATATAATCCCTGCCTTGAATGATGTTACTGCCATCTTTGGCTCCGAAGAAGGTGCAAGCTTGGTTGGGTCCAAGGACGTCACTGGGAAGGACATGTCAGTTGAATAAGAGCATAATGACGGTTCACAAACAGACATGAACTTACGGGTATTTCGTTACAGGACCGCCATTACGTGGGACGACGTAGGAACCATCGCAAGTGAGATTGATCCTCATGAATTCATTCTCCATTGCTCCTTGCCAAGCTATTTAACAACCCGATGAGTTTTCGGAACCGAAATGGACACGGGCTAGTCACATACCATAAGATACGGGGTTGATATAATACTATCAAATTGAACATTAACATCAACCAAACATATAACATGAGGATTTCAACGTACAATCCAGAACAACCATCGCTTCATGCTACCAACCGGGAGCGTATACCCGCTGTACTGGATGCTAAAAAAACAATGGAAAAGTACGATGAGACCACAAACCCTCGGATTCGGATATAAAACGAAAAACAACGCACAAATTGGGGATAAAGAAAGTCGCAAGCCGGAACGCCGAATCAAAGTTTACACAAAACATTCCAAAGGTCCGGAAGAAACCTTGCATCACCAAAAATGCGAGATAGGTGAAAAGGTGGAAGGTGAAGAAAGCACCCGCTGAGCGCGTAAGGCCAGACATAAAGTACACGCATATGTTAAAAAGTAACACCCTCAGAGCTGAGAATGGAATGTCTGCAAGTGTGTTGGCGATAGCGACGGCTGAAGGACGGTACATTCCGTAATTTGTCTGGGGAACATGAGTAAGTAAGTAATGTACAAGGACGATTCTACTGTACTCACCTGCTTGTAAAGAATAGGACGTCCAAACATCTGTGTAGGCATCTCCTGGAACGCATCGAGACAGGTAGTCAAAAGCGCGAGGAAAATAACACCACCGCGAGTGAATGCCCCAGCGGATGTCGTAGGCAAATTCCAAAAAGCGCCACCGGCGACGAGTGCGAGTACCTACGTAAGAAAAAAAAAAAAACACAGCTCCGTGAGTGACCAATAATCTACACACAGAAGGGAGAAACTGTGACGTACCGTAGACAACGTAAAACTAGTATACAGCTGAAACTTATCCTGCAACCTCTGAACGAACTGCCTTTTCACCAACGCTGTGACTTGTCCCGAGAACCCCTGGGTATAAGGACTCTTCTTTGACACCCCCTTCTTCTTATCGGCCACAACCGCTGCACGGAAAGCTTCCTGATCGGTTTTGTCCGTCTCCATAAGAATCTTATACTCCTTTAATTCCTCTTTCATGCGCAGAGCATACTTGGATTTTAAAAACGCAGCTTCGAGAGCTTCCGGGCGGCTGGGAACGTCAGATTCGGAATGCCCAGGAGCATATTGTCGTTCGTTGGGATCAGTACATCCAGTGAGATAATCGGCAGTGCTTTGACGAGGCAAGGGCTTGAAACCGAGGTCTTCGAAGTATGCCCGTGCCTCTGAGGGAGGTCCGTAGAATACTTGACGGCCCTTGTCCAGTACAATGACCTTGTCAAACAAGTTATAAATACCCTCTCCGGCTTGGTAACTGTTCCGACTTTCAGCAGGGGTGTTGCAGCGAGAAAACCAGCGTTGGAAACTCACAGGGTGACAAAGGTAGTTTGGCCAAGGATATCAGTCATGATGCGCAAACTTTTAACGTAGTCCAAAGCAGTTGATGCATCTAATCCACGAGTTGAGTTGTCCCAGCATTGAACACGAGCACGAGTAGCCATCATCTCGGCGATACTAACACGCTTGCGTTCTCCTCCCGACACACCCCGGACAAACGCGTCTCCAACCAGCGTGTTCTTCGTATGCGAGATGTTTAACATACGAAGGAGGGTTTGTAAAACCTCCTCGTTGAATTCCTTTCTGGAGACACCGGGTAACCGACCGTTTGGACCCGGGGTTTTCGTCGAAAGCGCAAATCCCAATGTCTGAGCCACAGTTAGGGTGGGTATATGAAGATCGTCTAGTGAATTGCAAGTGAGTAGGGGCGCCGAACAAGTTAAGAGGAGTTGAATACCTTCTTCGTTGAATACCACTTCCCCTTTGTACAACTTGGCCATTTCTTGAGCGTTGATTCCCGCGTATAAGACGTTTCCAGAGACGTTGGCATAGTCTTCTCGCTGGTTAGCGATTGACTTGAGAAACGTAGTACATCCAGCGCCGGGGCAGCCAAGAACCAGACACATTTCGCCACTCTTGAGGTAACCATCGGATCTGAAGAAAGACAAAAAAAAAAAATGAGTATTGAAAGTCACCGGACACTGGAACGTACCTGTGGAGAATCGTTTTCATCGGTAGATTTTTCAATGGGAAGAGGGGTTGCAACAAGCCCCATATTAACATTATAGGCGACAGAATGAATCCGAGTATTGCGTCTAATATGAAAATCAGGGAAAGCATAATTGCCTACAAGTTATAATACGTACTCCCGAATGTCTTGACAAAAAACTTGCTCTCAGCACCACCAACAACGTCGACTTGAAGCCCTTCCCATGTGACTCCGACATGCTGCGAAAAACGTTAGACAATGAACAAGGAAAAAAATTGGGCACGTTACCTTGTGTCTGATTCCAGCCTGTTGATTGGCATCATTCGAAGAAGTGAGGTATTCACGCAGATCAAATTGTTCTTCCTCTCCAGACCCGGATTCGGCTTTCTCCAGATCATGAACAGTTTGGGCGCTGTTGGCACTCGTTCCTTTATCTTTGATGCTGAATCGATTTGACAGAGAGCGTGAGAGCTGTTCGAATTGCTGCTCCGCGCGTTTTACATCGACTCCACCGGCCGACACTGGACGGGACCCCTCGTAGAGAGTGGCAGCGTCTCCAGGAGTATCCGCCATAGGAACGGTATAAGGATATAGGGATTCGAAGGGAGCAAAACAATCAGGACGGTACCATCAAGGGTCTGCTTTAATTTATACATTTGTCCCAGCGGAGCTGAGAAAGAAAATATCCGCCTTACATACCGCCAAGCAACCGGTGGGCCGGCTTTTTTCTGAGTCATAGAGGTATTACTCATCGGGGCGCGAGCAGGAAATTAATAAATTTTTCTGCTTGTTGGAAATACTACGACCTTGACTTCAAATTCCCTTTACTTATATTTCTCGACACTGCTCCGATAATGCTCGGAGGTTTCTGAATCTCTATGTTGTGGGCCTTGTTGATACACAGGATTCCGGCGGCACAGTAAGTTACAATCAATCCGATAACACAGTCGGTTAATTACCGAGTGCCGTAATCATGGTCATATTTATTAGTATATTAACCGGTTTCTCGGCAATTAACTGCGCAGGTAATGGACATACACACAAGGCATACTCCCCAATAAGGCATGGATTTTTGGTCAAGTTGGTTTGCGGGCGAAAAGGCATACCCCCCATAGGGCATAAAGCATACTTTTTTCATGAAAATTCACCCCCAATGAGATAGCTGCTCACGATGGAAGAGAAAGGAAGTTTAATACGAGAGGTAGTGGTTAGAACGAAAAGCCCTCAACAGTGTAAGTTATATTATATTCGTTCGATCTCCAGCGTTTTAGGGATGTGGTGAGAGGGCACAAAAGACTTCGAGAAGATATGGGGAGACCGTGAAAGACAGTCGTGGCGGCGAGAAGAGAAAGCGGACGACGCGTCCATTCGCCGCGCCATCTCATCCTCGGATATAAGGCACAATTCTCGCCAACGTCGCTGTTTGGAAATTTCAACCTAAAAAGTGACCTCCCAAAAGGCATGCGTTCTGGGAGAGTCATCTCTACTACAGAGAAAAACACTGCATCGACACTAATAATCGCCCGATTTCTCGGTATATACTGACTAATAACTTGTTGCTTGCGGGCCGGTCAGAGTAAATATTCACACATGTCGCCGTAAATACACTCGTCAACGGTCTGGATGGCGTTTCCTAACGGTGATGTCCCGGTTAACATCCGTCGCGCTCTGCCGCTCCCATGGGAACTGGGAAGTAAGCACAGACCACGTGTTGACACGCTACACCGTAGAGCTACAACTCCGCCTTCACTATTCTCTGTCTGCAATGAAGACGCTCGCTTCATTCACTTTCCTCTACATTTTCTCGTTGGCCCAGGCTCATGGAGGTCATGAAGGCTCCGGCCCAGCAAAAGGCGAAACAATACAGCAATATGCTCGTAGACATGTACGATTACTTTTGGGATCTCTTCACGCTTCCTGCATTCATGATTCGTCTACCAGATGGCCAAAGAGCACCATATGTGAGTCTTGCTCAAGCTATGTTTGCTACCTGCCAGATCTGATGCCAGCATCTCAGTGATTCGTTCGACCTTCGGAGTTTCTTCCAGCTTCATGACCTAGATAGGTTCGTTGGTCATTACCCATATCTTGAAGATATTCTGTTCTCAAGGAATCTCCAGAAATGGTTATTGGGACAAAGAAGAGATAGAAGCTATTTACGGAGTCCATCACGTTTATTCGCAAAAGAAATCCAAGGTCAATAATTTCCTCGCGTCTCTCCGCACGTTTTCAAACTTTCTCCATAGGACGAAATTGAACATCTAAAAAAGGCCGAACAAATCGTGGCGGAAGTTCTGAGAGTGTTGGATGCTAACAGGGACAGTCGTGTAACGCCAGAAGAGTTTGAAGTCGTTGGGCTAGATGGGTTGCCGAATTTCGATCATCTAGGAGCAGAAGGTCATCACTACGATGTTGAGAGTGGTACGTCTACTCGAACAAACTGAGTTGAAGCTTGTATCTCATGCCAATGATCTTCTTTTTTCCTCTTGTAGAATTCTTCCTGCATCATGAAGGTTAGCTACCACATTTCCTCACTATGAAACTGCCTTAACGTTGAGTCTATTCACTGGCAGAGGAATTCCATTCAACGCCAGAAACGCAGACCGAAGGATCTTACACCCACCCTGAAGACATTGAACATTTTGCGCAGCACGAAGCAATCGAAAGGAAAGAAGCCGAACGGGAAGCTAAATTCCAAGGCATCGCTGTTGAAGAAGTTCTCAAACAGCAACAAGACGCTGCAGCTGCAGCTGAATCAAAGCAGGATGCCTCCGATGCCGATCCCGCCAAGTATGAACCACCACGAAATGCTGAACACCCGCATGGGGAGCAAGTTAAACCTATGAAAGGGCCAGAAGAACCTAATACTGTTCCCAATCCACGTGTAACGCGGGTGCCGCCACCGGAGAAGCAGGATCCTGCTGTCCGTTTCAGAAACGCGAAGGCTGAGGCTGAGAGGAAGGGTGAATGGGGAGCTGGTGAGGGAGGGTATCAAAGGCCTATAAAAGCAGAGGATAAGATGAGGAGAAACTTACCGTATAAGGTGAGCCCCGTATTCGGGACCGCAGTTGTCATATGCACTGAGGACTAACATAAGAACCGTGTCCAGTACAAGTTCCGCCGTAGCTGGGGTGATTTCTAGTTGTATCATGTCATCAGGAATTATGGAGGGTAAGGTTCGCGGACACGCTCGAGAGCAGCGTTTCTCATTCCCGATTTGAGGCAGGATTCATTGCTCCGTTTTGTTTTTGCTGTCATATGTTCAGCGCTAGCTATTCATCAATTATTCATCTACTTATGGTTTTGAGGCCCAATGGCGAAATTATGGAGCAATCTTGGGCGTAACGCCGGTGTGATTTAGGCAGCGGGGCGTCCCACCAAAATCTTTCGATGTCGGAAATCTTTTCGAAAATTGCACAAGGAGCCAATACCACCATACTCGGTTTTCCACCATGCTCTGATGCTCCAATCATGCAAGTAATACGGGACCGTTCCCGGAGCTCCGTCGTATGATGCTGAGCGGCTACAAGTAGTGCTTCCCATTCTTCAAGACTGGTTGCTTTTGCTGTATCATATTGGAAAACTTTGGGCGGCTTCAATTTGGGGGAAGGTTTTTGCCAGGCGTCAACGAGGCGTTTAAATTGAACAAGGCCTTGAAAATATGCTAGCGCTGTTATGAGAAGTTCAATGCCAAAGAATTACGCTGAAGGAAAGCCTTGGAGATGTTAATCACCCATCCATTCATCCATAATATTTTAAGCAATTTCTGGCACTTAAAGTCGAGCCTTTGTTAGTAGTGTGGCAGCCGATCGGGGTTTGAATTTCCGGTAAATCCCGGGAACCCGTGAATGTTTCCATAATTCTGTTGTTCTGCATCCCAGTCAAGCTTAGCCACTGGGATTTATAACGTGCTCCTCCCTTTTTTTGAGGAGACTGGTCGTTTCCCAACAGCTGTTATCTTTCTCTATTGATTTACAGCATCCCTGCCCGCGCCGCTTGGTGTACATATATAACGATGGGCCGACACGAGGCGGCGCTTTGACGTTCACTTTATAAAAAGCTTAAAGCTGCGGTTTTTATCGATCTCTTCAGCGACCATCATCCTCCATTTCTGCTCGATCTTACAGCGAAAGATGGACCTTGAGGACTTTGAAAGTCTAACGACAAACAAAGCCACCACGAACGACCCACCTGAACACGAGCTGATTCCGACCAAGGTTAATGCTAGTGGCACTCCCGTTGACAGGAACAGAAAAGTGCTGAGATTCTTCGACATTTTCTGGTATGTCTCCGCCAACAGGCAGTCGAGGCGGATGGACCTCATCGGTGACTACGGAGGCAAGGAGTTTTTTGTCATCGAAGGTGAGGATGGTTGACACCTCGATCCTTTCATAAGTAGTTAGCTCACTCCAAACCAGGGGACTCTCTTCTGTCAATGATCCTGGATGATTCACAACTAGCATTAGGACAAGATGGTAGGTTTTCTTTTACTTTGAGCATTCTTGGAAAGCTCCTGCTCACAAAGTATCACGGTAGACCCATCGTTCCAAATTCTTCATGCTTACTTTCTTCTGGAGAAATTGATCCACGAGTTTCAATCTCGGGACGCCAATTTTTCTATCGTATTCTTTGAAGGTACGTTTTCTGACATTTATTAGGTATTTATTTCACTGATATACCACACTGGCACTGTGTCGCACTAGACAATCGACATCTTTCTATTGCAACGGGCCAATCACGGTTACGGAACAATGCTCGAGCTCTCGCACGCAAGATGATGTTTGAACATTTACACAAACAAGAACTTGGTCTAGATATTCAAGTATTTCAAAATCCTCACGACCTAGAATGGAGAGCGTTTTGCGCTCGCGCTCGGGTATGTAATATTGCATACATGTCGCCACTGCAATTCTGATCTGGGATTTCAGCCGATGTTCATTATGGCCAATGACGGAGGTAGCGATACGATTCACACAGAATTGGAATCCGCGAGAAGAGTTCTCGCGAGACGCTTTCTCCTTGACATATCCAAATCTGGACTTCCTTTCGCCCTGATGAACGGTGCTGAGTATAGAGACTCTTCGGTGTGTATTCTCACATCTGAGGAGACCTTACACTGATGAAAAAATAGATCGTCACATTTGTTTTTGAAAGCAGAATATCTGTTCAAGCGTTAATACTCCCAAAGCCTGCCGAGGATGCTTGTCTATTCGCTAAGAAATCTCTCGACGAAGCACTGGGCTTACTTCAAATTGCTCCGTTGATGTTCGACGGTAGCAGCTCTGTCGAGGTTTCCTTGCGGGACCTTGTTCGTAAAGGGCTGGGGGACGCGGCTCCAGAGGAGTTGTTTCTATTCCTCCTTCATTCTGCATCCCTTTCCTGTATTTCGGTTTCTTCGCGTGCTCGACAGCTGCCGTTGTTAAAAGCCGACCTGCTGACAAGGTTGACTAGTTTTACCTTGCCGTCAATTTACGGACTGTTGGCGTCGTCAGTTGAGCACACTCCTGATCTCGACGGGCGTGTTTTTCTGGAAATCATATGGTTCCTTGTCAACGAGGGAGGTTCTTTACAGTCTTTCCCTGTCCATATCGTAGAACAAGTTCAGAGACTCTGGAGGTCTAACGACGGACCCCCCCTTGATCTTGCTTCTTTCGCTAAAAAATACGAAAATCCCCGTCCAACCAACGGCAACCAGAATCGGGAGGACCGGCCTACCTATACACTTCTTCCCTTCGAGAATAGCGTATTTGACGCCGCCCTAGCTTCAGTCAAGGTACCTCAATCCGACGTCGATAAGCCATCGAAGTCCATCTTTGGCGACGACGTCTTGCTCCAGGATACCCAACATTGGCACAACAGAAGCAGGTCCATCTTGCCTTCATATCTGGGAGGAAGGACTACGCAGCCCACTGACGCTTGGGAAAGAAAAAGATGGCTGAAAAAAGAGCAACGAGCACAAGCTAATGTTCAGGAGCAAGCTGCTTCACTAGCCGGCGCTTCGGGGAAAATGTTGCAGAAAGTCGTCATTCCTTCCGTTGGAACTAAACATACACGCGAGTCGAAGAAACGTGAAGGTGTGGTTCGTGAGAATGGGAAGCCGAGCGACAAGGTACGTGGTCAACCCTCGTGTCATGCCGGATCTTTTTCTCAACTTCTTTAACAGGCCAAAAAAATGACAGGTGCTGATAAGGCTCGAGCAAAAATCCAGGAAGAGAAGACCAAAAAGCTCGAACGCGAGGCTAGCGAATGGTTGGCGAGCAAGCTTCGTTCGTTTTCTAAGGATACCCTCGACGAACAGCTTGCGAAATTGGAGGATGTCAAACGTAGTCAAAACGCGAACGCGAATTTCCCCCTAGTTGCTGTACAGCTGCGTGTGTACGAGGTACACCTCCGTCTCAAAAAGTGGACGAACTTGGGTCCCACAAAAGGGCGGGAAGTCAGAGATCAATATATTGTCTCCATACTTCGGCTATTGCAAGATATCAAAGCTCTCGATGCTCCGATATCTGAAGACTGTTCGAAGTTCCTCACTGACATCTGTTCCACTTTCGGGCTTTCAGCATGCACAGAAGCCTTGTTGCCTCAGACAGACAAGGAACGACCGGGCCTACCCTTCAAGTCGATCAAACTCTTGCACAAGAGAGAGGGAGACGTTATTTATCCATTCATGAAAATCGATATTCCGCACTGCGAGTGGCAACTTGCAAATTTTGGTGATTTCATGGACCGCTCGGTGGACAGTGCGCGCGACAATCGAGTCTCCTTTGCCCCTGATCGATGGCAGCGAAGGATCTTGGACGCAATTGACAATCATGATTCTGTCCTGGCACTAGGTGGGTTGGCCTTTTACTCGAGTAGCAGCCTCAGTCTTGAGTAACTGAACGTTCCATTTAGCTCCTACAAGTGCCGGGAAAACCTTCATATCATTTTATGCGATGGAAAAGGTTTTGCGCGAGTCTGATAGGGGCGTTGTCGTCTACGTCGCCCCGACTAAAGCCTTGGTAAACCAGATCGCTGCCGAGGTTTATGGTCGTTTTAGCAAGATCTATAAAGGAAATGGTAATGCACATTCGCCGTGTCCAAGGACTTATATCCGGATTGATTTACTCCCCTGAATTGTAGAAACGCTACTCGCCGTTCATACACGAGATACTCAAGTTGGAGATATTCAACGGGCTCAGATTTTGGTCACGGTCCCCGAAATGTTGGGAATCCTTCTTCTCTCACCGACGTTGGCGGAAAACTGGACCAGCCGCATACAGAGGTAATCCCGTCCGACATTGCGTCAGGCCAGCGGGCTGGATACTAAATCTCGTATACAGAATTATCTTGGACGAGATCCATTCTATAGGTCAAGATGAGGGTGGTACTGTTTGGGAGCAAATCATTCTTATGGCACCGTGTCCAATTATGTACGTCCCAACCCTTACCTCATGTTTAAAACCGTGGAACTCACATCTTTGCAGAGGCCTATCCGCTACCGTCGGTTCCCCCGAAAAATTCAACGGTTGGCTAGAATCTGTTCAAGTTTCTCATGAGTTTGGCCATACCTACGTCCACCATCCCACCCGGTATAGCCATCTCCGCAAGTTCTTCTATGACCCTCCCAAGTCAGAGTACGTGTTCACGGGTCTCAATGATCATACGGACTCGCAAGGAATGCATTTCATACACCCTCTTTCCCTACTTGACGCCCATTCGACGTCTATACCTTCCGATCTGGCTTTGGAGGCCAGGGACTGTCTGACGCTTTATAAAGCCCTCAAGTCTCGTTCTTTGACCCCTGCAAGCTTAGAACCTGAGAAATTCTTCGCTGATATCAAGGGATTCATCTCACAGAGAGATGTCCTCCGCTACGAGGAGAAGTTGAAGAACATTCTGACTGACATTATAAAACAGGAACGTAAAGACGACGACGATTTTACGGCGGTGATCTCACTTTTGAAAAATCCGATTCTTAACAAGAATGAGGCGGATCGTATCATGGACAGAAAACAGTTCAAAGACAACCTTCTAGTGCTCGTGTGCGATCTTCATGCCCAGAAGAGTCTGGTTTGTTCTCCTCTTGTCCCTTGCCCTGAATGAAAACTAATTTTGATTGAAGCCCGCAGTTTTCTTTTCCTTCGATCGGATGGACTGCGAAATCATGGCATGGTCCTTAACCAGAGCCCTGGCTATTGCGGAGAAAAAATGGCGGGAGACCAGTCCTCAGTGGAAATCGAAACTTGTTCAAGTGGAGAAATGGAGGGAACAGGAGAAGTCGCGACAACGACAACGCGAGCGCGAAGCGAGGCAGAAAAAGGATAAAGATGATGTGCGGGAGGATACTTCTTCGACTAGTTGGGAAGCCTCGTTCAATGAGAATGATCCTTCCCCTGACTTTTCATTGGCTGGACGGTTCTCTGGCACGAAGCAAGATCTGCATAGACTCTTTTGGAGGTTGAGGAAGTGGGGAAACACACCTGGATGGGCGTTGCTTGCATTAAAGAGAGGTATTGCCGTGCATCATGCTGGAATGTCGAAGATGTACAGAACAACCATAGAGAAGTACGGTATACTGTGATCGCCCGCTTTGGCGTATACTAATCTCTTTTCTCTAGCCTCTTTCGTCAAGGTTTTATTAGTGTGATGATCTCGACAGGGGAGCCATTTCTCTTGCTGTATTTTTCTACTTCGTCCTTATCGCGACTGTTTCCAATAGGTACCCTCGCTCTTGGTATCAATGCACCCGCGAAGACGTCTGTCTTTACTGGTGATTCGCCCTATCTGACGGCGTTGATGGTGGGCATAGATCTTTTGATTGACATTTTCACTCATAACATATCCGCAGTATCGACAATGCTCCGGACGAGCGGGTCGACGTGGTTTTGACCTTCGTGGCAACGTTGTGTTTTACGGTTTACCATACTCCCGCGTGCAGCGTCTAGTCCTTTCTCAGCTTCCAGATCTTGGAGATTCATTCCCCCTGACAACAACTCTCATTCTTCGATTTTTCAACTTATTGGCGGGTTCTGGAAACGCCGATTTTTCGGTTAATTGCATTAAGAGCATACTCAATCTTCCTCGCATCAGTCATCGTTCGGAATTTGGGCAGGACCAGATTCTTCACCATGTTCGTTTTAGTATCGAGTATTTGAGGTCAAGCGGACTGTTGAATATGAAGGGTCAGCCAACAAACTTGTTTGGCATGGCGTCACACCTTTACGTAAGTTTATCGCCTTTCTACCTTGATTCGACGACTCACGCCTCTTCAGTATACCGAACCCAGCAATTTTGCCTTGGTGCATCTGTTCGAGAGTGGTATAATCCACGATATCTGCTCTGGCTCAGAAGTCGAAGCCGAGTCCGAATTACTCCTGCTTCTTGCCCACTTATTTGGCCGTACCTTCATCCCGAGCAACGCCGCTCAACCGCAGATCATAGCCGGTCTTCGAAAGGTGTACCCTTCTAACATCGTCCTCCCTAATCTTTCGGCTCGTATCGGTGAAAAACTTCACAAACATGACCGAAAGATATTGGATATCTTCTCTGGTTACGCAATTTCTTACGCCAATGAACACATGCAAACCGTCGTCGATGATGCTCTGCCTCTGAGTGGCGTGTATCCCACTGAGCATTCATCGACATCCAATCCTTTCTTTGATCACCTTGTCCAGACCTCCCTTCGACCCATTGCCCGTTCTATTTTTGCCGCCAATTCTGGCCTCGATGATAACTTCAGAAGTGTCAAAGACCTGGTGCATACAGTACGGAAGGGGATTCATCTCCACGAGCACGCAATCCCCTCGATGATGCATTTCGTTGCGTACAGCGACGTGGAGTCTCCCAACGCTCTGGTACATCAGCTCAACGGATACCTAGTCGATTTCTATACCCATGGTCAGGTGTCGACTTTGGCAGCAGCTAATGGCATTCGGAAGGGTGACGTGTGGTATATGCTCCAGAACTTTGACTTGATTCTCAAGACCATAAAATCGAGCTTACAAGAGCTTTTGTTGCAGCTCTCGGCAGCTAGGAGCAAAGAATCTGACGCTGGATCTTCCGAGTCTGGAAATGAATATGAGAGTGAAGAGGACTCTAATAGCGAAGAGGATGTCAAGGATGAAGATGTGGAAATTCAGGAATTCAAAAGACCGCCTGGTACTACGGAGGAAGACTGGAGAGTGTATAAGGTCGTTGAACGAATTGCTCAGACATTCAACCAGAAGTTCCGCGACATGTGGGCTTGAACTTTGCACCTGTACCGTAAAGTTTGCCTGTATTCTTGTTCACCACAATTCTTCAATGTTCGTAGGTATGAAGTCATATTATGTACATAATTCCTCGCGTCTTTCTGGACTCTTCTGCTCTTCTCATTCCCCCAAAGATAGCAATGAATATTCACTTGTATCGTTGGTTCAGTTTCCCCGAATTCGGTTACCTCTTAATTATAAGAACGAGCCAAAACAAGGACATGAAATACAAGCTCCGAGAGTGGCCAGGGCGATAGAATCTGGGAAGTAAACGATGGAGACTTGTAATACTCGAGCCAATACGCTCGCGAAGGGAATATTTTGGTCCGTGACGAGGCTTGCGAGGGGTTGCGAGAGTCACGTTCGCTTCTGCGGAAATGCAAACGTCTGTTCATCGCGACCATGCAGCCGCGTACATCCACCGACTCCCAGAAGTCCTCTGTGAGACTCTCAGATGCCTTTCAGTGGGGGATATACTGCGTTTGCGAAGGGTATGAGTACTTTTATTGACTAGGTTCATCACACTTGTTCATGAGTTAACACATCGCAGCAACGTTCTACGCTGATCACTCATTCGCCAGTCATACGGAGACAAATATTGAAGCAACTTGTGAAACTCAAATATCCTGACATCCTGCATGTCCCAAATTTTTGAGGAGGGAAGATGAAGCAACTAGTAAGAAAGGTAATATATCCGCAGACGACAATTCACCGAAGCCCCCGCCAGACTCCTCTGATCCCCCAGTTTCCAACAATGTTTACTTTATATGGTACCAGCGGATGACCGGTCGGGTACTCTGGACATTGTAGTGTATCCGAGCCTCAATGACCATCCAGTTGAACATGATGAGGACTCTGAGTCTGGGATAAGCCTCGTTATCCTTTTCCAGGCTCACCTTGTCGTATGTTCGCTCGTCGGGTAAAGGTTTTTACAGAGAAAGGGTATCCACGATCGCTTGGGATGAAGAGGAGGTAGTTGTGCTGGACTGTCATGCAACATCTGAGAGGATATGACGAAGAGCACAAGAGGAATCGCAGGAATTTTTGACCATGTATAGCGCCAGTGGTATCTTTCATTGGGTTGATCATGAACACAAGTTTCAGCTACCAGGGAGAGCACTATACGTTTCCTCAGACAGGGTGCAGGAATTGGACGCGCATGGTTAGTATCTCATTCGTACATTAATTCACGGGCGTTATACTTAGAATTTGTACACCTAATAAAAGTTAGTGGCCGATATATTACGAAAACGGAGACCGAAAGTACCTGGTCCTCGGTGTATCCAAGCTCCTTTAGGTGACCAGCGAGCTCTCCTTGTTTCATTCCATCCTTCTTTCCGGCAAGAGATGCGACTTGACCGGGAGGTCCTAAAAGTGGTAAGATCAAGAAATGGCCTCGACAGGAAGACGTAAGGACCTGAATTTACCGCAAACAAAGACCTTGACCTTCTCCTTCAGACTAGCAGGGGCGACGTACTTCTGCAAAATTTCCTTGCCAATGAAGCCAGACGGTCCCTGCCACCCCTGAGGAGGCTTATCAAGGACATAAACGACATCAAACATGCTGGGATACTTCTTCTTCAAGGCATCGAGCTCGGATCGAAGGAGAATATCAGCTTCGGTAACGTTGGAGAAGAGTAAAGTGAATTTGGTGGTGTTGGAGCTGTCGGCTAAAGCATGTGTAACGACTTGATATAGTGGTGTGCTGTCGGTGTAGTTGAGTTTTAGCCAACTTCGATGCCGGAGAAAATCAAGAATCTCACATTCCGCTACCACCCCCAATCAGTGCGACTTCGTCGAATTCATTTACTTTGTAAGAGGAGCTGATGTCAGGACACGAAAGTTTGTTCTATTTTATCCCAAGAGAAGTTCATACTTTTCCATGGCCATTTTGGGATTGGACCCTTCATGGCGAGTGTGTCCCCGACCTGTGTACATTACATAACGGTCAAGGTGGAAACGTTTGATAGGCTATATTCAGACGACGAACCTTTAGAGAATGGATATGCTTGGAAGCATTCCCTTGTTCATACTTTTTAATGAGGAGTGTCAATTCTCCGGGTGTGTCTGGTGGTGAGATAGGAGTGTAAGGGCGAATGATAGGCTTGCCCTTCGCATCCTTGAGAGCTTCAGGATCGGAGGACTTGACCACAAGGCAAGAAGCGACGGGAAGCAATGAGGCCTCGTTATTGGGAAGCTCAAAAATGAACCTAGACGAAAGTGATGAGGTCAACGGTGAAGTCAGTGATGCCATCGTGAACACGTACTCGGATGTATTGTGGTTGTATGGGATGACCTTTTTCAGCTTGAAATCAATGAATTTCTCTGGATCCAAAGGGCTCTTCTCCTGCTTGGGTTTTCCGGTGGAATCAAGATAGAAATAAGCACCAATTCCTACTGTTCCTGCACCAATAAGCCAGTAGGGCAAGTTGGACTTTTTGGCTTCTGGTGTTGTTGTATATCGGCGACGTGCTGTCTGGAGCAGCTGGGCTCTTAGCTAGGTTGAGAGAATTAAAAGGGTTTCAGTTCAACATTCAGCGCAGAGGCGCACCAGAGAACGAGTTGAAGCAGTAGCAAGGAAGGACATGGTTCGCTGAGGAATGTACTGCGGACGGCCGGTATGTCGGACACCGTGCCGTTGCTATCCTGACGTCATACCCTATTCCACTTACTAAAAGTCACCTGATGGCCTCCAGACTCTTTCAAGTTTTTTTGTTTTAACTTTTAAACAAGAATAATTGTCACTGTATCAAGAACGGTAGAGAATAACAAGTGAGGCTCAGAATTGATTGCGCGGGCATAACGAAGGCAAAGCATCCAAGGCACAAAAATCTCACTCAACAATCGTGATCTATATCAACCCGCGCTTGTTCCTGTTCCCTTTACTTCAATCATTTCTCTTCTGGCCACCATCTCTCACACTCTCCGCGAGGGTTGTCAAGACTAAACATTCATGTCCTTCGTCAAACTCTCCATTTTTGGAACCTCTTTCGAGGTCAGGAAACTCATTGTCAATCAGTAGCAGAGTCAATCTGAGGGCTGATGGTTTTTCATCGATTTAATTGTAGGTAACGACCAGATATGTCGACCTCCAGCCTGTTGGAATGGGTGAGTGGCCTCATCTTCCATCTAAATCCTGGATAATTCAACGATAGACCTCTCGATAGGTGCATTTGGGCTCGTTTGGTGTGTAAATCCGCAGAGGTCTTAGGTCAAGGGGATTGAGGACTGTGCTTCTCCAGTTCTGCCAAAGATCAGCTTACTGGGTCATCAGTCGCAATCAAGAAGATCATGAAGCCATTCAGCACACCAGTATTGAGTAAAAGGACTTATCGAGAGCTCAAGCTATTGAAGCATATCCAGCACGAGAACGTGAGTTTTCTTGTCGCTCTGTTTTCGTGCCTTTTTGAGCAGATCTTTTCAATAGATTATCAGCCTCAGCGATGTCTTCATTTCACCTCTCGAAGATTTGTGAGTTACCTCATTAATGTCGACAACGACCTTAACTCAATCCTTCTTCGCGTCTCAAAAGATACTTCGTAACAGAGTTACTTGGAACAGATCTCCACCGATTACTCACATCGCGGCCCTTGGAGAAGCAAT
This sequence comes from Marasmius fiardii PR-910, assembly GCA_014904975.1. Classification (NCBI taxonomy): domain Eukaryota; kingdom Fungi; phylum Basidiomycota; class Agaricomycetes; order Agaricales; family Marasmiaceae; genus Marasmius; species Marasmius fiardii. Next base: position 2,372,688 of record MU127785.1, read on the forward strand.
TCATCCAGTATTTTTTATACCAAATACTAGTACGTCTATTGGCTATGCAATTTGCCGCGTCTGACTTAGTATGGAATAGCGTGGTTTGAAATACGTGCACTCTGCAGGAGTTGTGCATCGGGACCTCGTAAGTACCTTGTTCGGGCCTCAAACTTCGTTCAGTATCTCATTAGATCCCCTTCAGAAACCCAGCAACATCCTCGTAAACGAAAACTGTGATCTGAAGGTACGTCACTGTTCTGTCTATTGCATGTATGTTTCTCACACTTGTTCAAGATCTGTGACTTTGGATTGGCCCGAATTCAGGACCCTCAAATGACAGGCTACGTTTCGACGCGGTACTACAGAGCCCCAGAAATTATGCTTACATGGCAGAAGTACGACGTAGCGGTAGATATCTGGAGTACTGGGTGCATATTTGCCGAGATGTTGGAGGGGAAGCCACTTTTCCCGGGCAAAGACCGTAAGAGGCAGTTTGGCTTGCTACGTATACGTCTCACTAAGCGTCTCTGGTTGCTCGGTAGACGTGAATCAGTTCTCTATCATCACCGAGCTCTTGGGTACTCCGCCAGATGATGTGATCGAGACGATTGCGAGCGAGAATGTGAGTCTTGTGGTCGGTCCGTATACTACCGATTAACGTCTTATCGACTTTGTCCAGACCCTTCGTTTCGTCAAGAGTTTACCCAAGAGGGAACGACAGCCATTCAACCAGAAATTGAGAACAACGGATCCTGATGGTGTGTACGTCCTTTAAACGTTCAAATGAAACCTGCTGACGACCCTTCCCGCTGGACCCAATTCATTGTCTTGGCCTCCCTTACTCGTTTCGTAATTGTTGTCATTCTCTTTCAATGCTCCACGAACAGCTCTGGACCTTCTCGAAAAGATGCTTGTCTTTGACCCACGGAAACGGATAGATGCCACTCAGTCACTCGAGCATGAGTACGTTGCACCTTATCATGATCCCACAGACGAGCCAGAGGCATCGGAGAAGTTTGACTGGAGTTTCAATGACGCGGACTTACCCGTCGACACGTGGAAAGTGATGATGTACAGCGAAATCTTGGGTGCGTTTTCCGTGTAGTTTACCGGTCGTTCTTCTGATCATTTTGGATAAGATTTCCACCAAGTCTCCGATACTACAAATGGAGCGACTACGGGGGTACCAGAGGGTGCCCTCGCTGCCCCGGAAGAAAGCGCAGGTTCTACAGCTGTGAAAAGTGAGGCATAAGTTGTTGCGGTGACCAACACACAGGAAAGGAAGCAAGGAAGGAGACCCCAATACGTGTACGAAACTGTTGCTTTCTTTTAGACCACACCCGTCACCCTTTTCTACCTCTTCGGGATCACTGGAGACGGTATGTAGTCCTAGATTCTGTTATTGTCAACATCTTTTTCTTCAAACGTTTTCAGGTTTTACTTATGCACTGTTTGAAATACACGAACTCGCTTCTTTATGTACGCTTTGGCCTTCGAGTGCTATTACATTACCTACCGCACCTTCTTTTCCCTCTCAACTTGTAATGTGTTACTTTGGTTCACATTTTTGATTGTATCTTCCCTCTTGTTATTGCGAACATCTTGTATTGGTAAAGCAAAAGGACATTCGATAATAATACACGCATGTCGAAACCGTGACTACCAAATGTCCCCGACGGAACTCACCTATAAAAAACTACAGACTACAACGCGAATGGACAGTACATTAGGGTGTTTCATTTTTCGGAGTTTTTCTATATCTTTTTCAGTAAGTTTTTCAAATTCTTTTTCGTAAAAAACGAAAGTATGCGAAAACGGCTCTGGATCCGTTTTCACCAAAAAGCCTTTTTCCACGTCTCTTTTTCAGGCTCTTTTTCAGGCGTCATAAGCACATAATTGTATACATGTAATTATGATACAGAATTAAATCTTTTATAGCTCCTTTGATGCAGAGAGACCTGTTCACTGTGCTCCCAGTATGACTCTTCCCTACTGCTAGTCGGCAGAGCACACACAAGGCTCCCTCTGACCAAGACAGGTCTGAGACTCGAGTTATTGAAAACCTGTATGCACAACCGGCAATGCGAGGGAAAAAACCAGTAACGACAGGCAAAAAAACTTGTGTTCAACCCCGTTCACAATCCGCTATTTTTCTGCTATTTTTCTGCTCTTTTTCAACGTGAAAATGTATAAAAGTTTGACCAAAACACTATCAAGAAAGACCCAAAAAACAGATCGTGAAACACCCTATCATGTAAGCCTATCTCGGGAATATAGGCTCACCATACATCGTATACCCCGAAATCTCCAACACCTTCACATCCAAAATCCCCGTCTTATCCGTTCTTCCCAACATTTCCCTCTCATACCCATCCTCAAACGGTGCTTGCCACGGACAATGACATCTCATTTCCAACTTTATCGATTTCAATCCTTTGATTTTTTCCGGAAGCCCAGCTAAAACACAATCAAGCGCGTCACAACCTTGGAAATCTGAGAAAATGTCCCAGGTATTCCGCAGTTGGGGCCATACGATGCGCAACTGTTGGAGTGAGGGAATAAGGTGGATGTGGGAGAGGACTGTGAGGAGGTTTGAGAGGTGAAGTCGGGAGGCGGCGACGGAGAGCGTTAGGTGTGCGAGAGCGGTGAAAGACGTGAACTGGGGTTCGACGTAGTCGTCTCGTACTGTTCAAGAGAGTCAGCTCGGCTGTGTTTTTCCTCGGATAAAAAGGGGGAAGAAAACAAAAGGATGAACATACCATATTTTCCAACTTCAAAATCGAGACAAGTTATTGATGGACCGATGACGGGCCAAATGCCCGCGTAGAAGAAGAGAGCTCCAATGTCGCGAATTTTGACACTTCTCAGTGCTGTCACGTCGAAAAACCCATTTGGCCCAGTGAACATGGCAGAAAGGAGAGGGAATACACTCATTTGACAGAGTTCTAGCGAGTAAAGCTTTGTTCGGCGCGCCATACCCGTAAGGCTACTGCTACCCCCTGACGCCCTTCTCGAGGAATCCTCTGTTTGGCGAATATTTCGTTCTGAAGGGACATTCTTCAAAACGACTCCGATAAGGATCAAATGTCGGAGATTGGGTAATTGAGCTGCGTGACGAAGGAACTTGTGAAAGGCCTGTGCGTCCTCAAAGACACACGAATCGATGACAAGGGTATGTAGCAACGTATTCCCCTTGAGCAGTTCCGGTAAGACATGTTGCATTTTCGGGAGAAGATCGTGAATGGGAATCATGAATAATACCAGTCGACGTAAGTGCTTCATTGTCCGAGCTAAATCGGGAAGCCAAGATTCAGATGAGTGTAGTAGCTCTGAAGAATATCGGAAATCCAAAGTGAGTTTCTGGATCCATTGGATCAAGTGTGGTGCAGAGTGAAGGATGTCGATGATAGACTTGGGGTCTACGAGCTGGGCTGAGGAGGATGTAGGGATCGTCGTGGAGTCCTTCTCTTCGAATGGAAGTGAGAGGGTGTGAAAGAGATGGTGCCGAGCTCGTGGAAGCCAGTCACGACAAACGAGACTGCAAGTCTTCAAATCGGGTACAGAGTCTCCGAACTGGTCCAAAACATGCTCGATAATTTCTGAAGGAAGACTGGTTCTTGGACTTGCCATGATATCGGAGGTTTTGCAGGCTCATCCACTCTTTAAGTAGTGGGTAAGCCGCTGGGGAGTGGACCTAACCGGCCGCGCGCCCGAGAGAGAAACGGGAATCATTGATAAGGAGTTGAGCGTTGACGATAAGGACCTCTTATACATTACTTGAGTCTAATAGCCGTGGTAAGTCGGTGAACGGAGGAGTGAAGGACCTGGGGTGGCTGTGTTAGCCGCGTGTTACCCCTTGCCACTCTCAGTCTCCTCAAGTTTCTGCACTTATTTCTGGCGTTCTTGACATGGGAAATAACAAGAGAAAAGAGAATAATGCAATTCTTTACGGTCGGAATGGAAGGCCATCGGAAATTAATTGTTCATGTCAGGCCTAGGATCAAGCCAGATCAAGCCCTATTTTGCACCGCCAAATCACCGTCGCTCGTCCATTGGAACTTCAAGTCCTTTCATCTCAACTACTGCTTCATCTGGAACGCTTCGGGCTGACTGTATCCCAAACTTTGAAACCGAAGACAAACCATTGTTACTTCTTCACCATATGAGAAGTAGATCTCCGAGATCGTATGAGAAATGCGTGGTCACAAGAACTATTACTGGAAGTCTGACGGACTTTGAGAGAAACTACAGGTGATCGGTTGCAACATGCAAGGCTCGCGAATTAAATTAGGTTCTCCGTGGGTGAAAAGAACCCGGCACCGAGTTCAGAATTCTCAAACGGAAAGGTGGCTCGGAAGCCTTTCAAAAAACATTTGTAAAGTTGAAGCTGTTGTCTCGTTTATTTTCTCTCTGCTTCCTCCTCTCATGCCCCCTCTTAGGTTCAACCTCGACCTTACAATAGGTGCGATTGAAATCGCACTGAATTTTTCGGCGTTATTGTTTGGATGTGCTACAGTACAGGTCTATACATATTACCGCAGGTGCGATTTCTTTTGACCTTGGTCTATTTAGGAATTTAATCCCAGTCTGTCTACAGCTTCCCGAGCGACCGTTTATTTATGAAAGTCTTGGTATGATTGACCACTCTCGATATTCATTCGAATTGACGATGGACGCTGGTATTGCAAAGGTCGCCGCAGTCTGGTATTGTCGGATTTTTTTTGTCAACCAAGCTCGATTCTCACTGCAGAGATGCAATAGGACACTTGAGCTGGGGAGTCATATCACGTCGGCCCAAACTGTCTATAAATACACCATCACGGAATGGGGCAAACCTCTAGGGCTTTTGAAACAAGCAGAATCCTTAGTAGCGACTGTTTACCTCTCGGCAATTATCGCCCCCATTGTGGAGGTTTGTCGTAACTTGGAAGTTCTAATATCTTGATTCTCGAGCGCTGACACAGACAATCTCCATAGACTTTCTATCTCTATCGTATCTACAGATTCGTAGGCAAGAAAAGTCTGTATATCGTTGCATTGGCTGCTGTCGTAGTGTGGTTGCGATATGCTGGTTGGGTCTTGCTGTCTATCCATTTGGATCAAATGGGGATCATCGACGGACGTTTCCTGGACCAATGGTCTTGGTTGGTCATCGTTCAACTTGCGGTGGGAGCTTCTATGGATGCGACCATCAGCGCTACCATTGTATATTTTCTATGGAAGAAGCGGAACCTTGGCGTGCATAGGTGAGTAACTGTGCTTGCTTTCAATCTTTCCGTGGTTCATGGGACCGGCAACAGATCTACGGTTGTCATCCATCGTATCGTAAGATGGACCATCCGTGAGCTATTCTCTTTTCTTAGAAATTGTCAATGATATATACCTCGTGGCTCCGTGCAGAAACGGGGCTCATAGCCAGGTTTGATGGAATTTTCTCTCGTACAAGTCTTGGCATTTAATTATCTCCCATCTCCAGTGCCGCTTTCCTAGTCACTTTATCCACAGTAAGCCGTGCTCAGCTTTCTAAATATTTGAGCTCTAACAACGCGATAGTTCATTGCGATGCCCGATACCCGTAAGAGGCATCCTTGAAATCGTAGAATAAAGTACACTTACACTGGCCATTGAATAGTCATTTGGCTCGGAATTCTCGCTATTCTGTCAAAAAGTCAGTCTAGTAAGCTCCCACTCGTTTGAGCGCCGCTTACTCAAGCTTGTCATTCCAGTATTCTCAAATTGTTTTTTCGCCTCGTGAGTTTATTGTATTCGCTTTTGATTCGCGTTTACGGACATATTCTGGTGATTCAGATTGAACGCACGGAGAACGATACAAGACGTGAGTTGCAGTCAGGCTGCTAACATACCACTGGGCTCTTGGGGTGACACATGGCAAACTGCATCGCCGATAGCCGAAGTTACGATCAGGGTGAGAGCTTTTCTCCACAGTGATCACAATCACAAGATACCGACGAAATACTTTCAGAGCACGGTTTCCAATACACAGCAACATCCACTCAGATTCGCCGAAGATTCTGTCATCGATATTCATGTATCGAAAGAGGTTCTCAATGCCCACACATAAGTAGTGGAGCGGGGGTGGTTTTAGAGACTCGGAGGCCCGCGACAAATTAAATTTTTATTAAGCGGTACTAGGAGCTTAGAGGAATCTTTGTATTACAAGGTCAACAACAATGCTTACGACTCTTCGGAAATTAGGACTGTGATCTGTCAATGCTACGGAAAGGTACAGATATGAGGCATGGGAGTGGATAGCACATGGGTATTTGATACAAAAAGGTATAACACCGTCATGACTTTTCGCGACGTACGGGTGATAGAGGTTCTAGAGGTATGAGCGTGGTACGGTCATTATTTCCGGACGCGGAACGACGTTTTTGGGGGCCACTCAAAGAACGACTGACTGTGTTCCGCCTACCATTTTGGAACACCTGTTCATAGAGTGGTGGAAGGGTTCCTTCATCCCCACCATCATCCTCAACTACAGGCCCCGCATCCACCTCGTGTCGTCTTTCTCGACGTGTACGGCGTGAAGACGATTGGTTACTTGACGATGCGTGTGTGCTTGAGGACGGAGCACTCGAAGAGGGGGCAGTATAGGAGCTGATAACCGTTGAGAAATATGGCGAGGTGGCGAGGGAGCCGTCGGGATCTGTGGCAGGGTTGGAGGGGGGGTTGGTGGTAATTTGAGAATTTTTGGGTTGATTGAATGGAATTGGATATGGTTCCACAGTTCGTGAAGGGTGGAATGTTTCACCTCTTGATTCTCTTCTTCTCTTCTTACGAAGCCAGCAGAAGAAAATGAGACCTAAGAGGATCACGGCTGCGAGGAATCCACCTATGGCACCCCCAACGATAGCACCTACGGGTGTTGAGGAGGTCGAAGAGTTTAAACCGCTGTTTGTTGGCGATTCCGGGTTTGAGGACGTGACGGTAACGGCCGGTGTATCATCGATTATTTCAAGTTCGAACCTGTCGATGGTGATTTGTGAATTTCCCGGAGGAGTCCCTCGCGTGTCGTTCTGATTCGTCAAAATCACGACGTGCTGTCCAGGGGTGTCGAAAACTCTTGAGAAGAGGACAATCTACAATGTGAAAATTCATGTTCAATGACTTTGCCAATTAGAAGAGGAGAAATTGCAATACTGGTGGATTGGCTCCATTGTCTGTGTTATTCAAAGCATCAACGGGTTCGAATTCGGATCTTGGTGCATCGGAATCACAGTCGATGCAAATGGCGTAGAATCCCCCGTGTGAGCGGGGTATTCCATAATAGTAGAAGCCGACTGCAGGCTGGGGGAAATCTGCCAATATGTCTTCAGAGAGTGGTCAGAACTGAGCCCAATATCGACTTACTGAAAGTTACGTTGGCCCGTGGGTCATTTGAGCTCGATAATGTCCCTGTCTGGTGAACGCTACTCGCATTCCACGTCCCATTAAACCAAAATCCTGCGTATTGCAGTCTACTATCCCGGTCATCGAATGTGATATTTTTGCGCCGCTCATTCGACATGGTTGGGACTCGAGACTTTAATTTGCTTTGCCAGATATCGTTGGGCCCGAACCGCACGAGCAGGAGAAAGGAAAGTTAAGAATGTAAGTACATAATCCCATAATCCAGACCAGGCTCAATGGGTGATAGAATCAATATGTTCATCTCCAATTGGAACTCAGGCTATAATTGTCGGGGTTTGGAAAATGATATTTCGATGGCCGCTGTTGAGGTCGCGTCCGCCGTTACCCTGCTGTCCGACACCTACCATCGCCCTCATCATCCCGAACCAGTGCTACTTCATCCATTATTACAAGGTTCTCTGTATCAAGGGAACCTCCTCATCATCCAGAACAAAGGCTGAATATCACAAAGATTACCGCAAAACCAATAAAGCACGGGCAGTCCACAGCGGTGATGGCACAGGCAACGCGCTGAAACTGTACCATCACAACCATCAAGATCGCCTGTGATACATCCTCCCGGTTCGAACATGTGCTAGATGGGAAGGGCAATCCGTCAATTGTACCACGACGACAGGCACAGGTGACCTCTTTGGAAGTGTTCGAAGAGGCTCTGTTCCCACTCTTATCGCTGCGGTGATAAATATGCGATTTCTGAAGAGGACATGCAGAAAAACATACGTTTGAGTGGTTGTGATGGTTGCTCGGAGATATAAATTTGGGTCTCAAGGGAATAGTTTGTGGTGCGTTATCTGCTTTCACAACAATATGGTAAACTGATTATCTTACTTGGAATAATCTAGATAACCATGAGCGTCTAGCTAGTTGTTCATTCGTTTCGAGCAATCAGTAGTCTGGAATCACGACGTATAAGCTGATGTAGTCAGATCATTTCGTAGATGAATACATAGGTAGGTTCGACATCACTGGTAATATAGGACAAAGATCTCAAGCTTACTGCGGAACTTAAAAGAGTAAAGAGCGTCAGCAGCGGTGCTTTCTTGTCTAACGCGGGACTTACTGGGGGGAATATCGACGTGTTTGGGGTCTAGATACCATGCGCCTGAGGAGAACAGGTGAATCGTACAGCCGCTATTTCCAGCCGAGAAAACCTACGGTCTGTTTCAGCTTTGTCCGCAGTTGTTTGGCCTTCACCTAGCCAATAGAAACGATTTCTGGGCTTTTCCTCCAATGGCTTGTAATAGTAGTCCTCCCATCTAGGATGCTCCAGAGCCCGCACACAATGAAGAGTTGAGCCTGTGTTACTCAGATCTGTTGAACAGAGCTTCTCCGTCGTAGTATTCTATGCTCACCAGGCCATAATGCTAACACTCGTCCATCCTCCTTTCCGGCCTTATACCAGGCACGGCACTTTTCCCCAAAAACGCTCTATCCAGAAGTTCAAAAGAAGAGCTCTCATCGTGTGGGATGTTCAACCTACCGTCGGGAAGAAACTCTATTCAAGAGTGAGCGGAGGGAAATGAAACTGACACAAACATGCTCACGTCGATATAGGCATCAAAATCATCAACGGCCTCTTTCTTCACCTCGATACTTTTTAGCCGCTCTCTTTGTAGTTTGAGAGTAACTTCAATAGCATAATCGACCTCGCGCTCAATCAAGATTAGTAAAGAACCAGCACCAACAGCGGAGTTGGGCCCGATGCTTTGGAACCAGTTTGGGAAGCCATCGACGGCTATTGATAGATATGTCCTGGGATGAGGCCTCCATTTATCTCTCAAGTCGATCCCATCCCTCCCGATGAAGGGGAAATTGTAGTCGTAAGTTGTGTCATATCCTTGAATGAATAATAATGGGGTCAGGATACAAATCCGGCTTCAATAAAAGTGCTCACCCGTTGCACAGACAATGACATCCAGCGCTCTATGCGTACCATCGACGTTCTCTATTCCGAATGGAGTCACTCGTCTGATTTCCTCCCGAACGAACTCCACCTGAGGGCCCAAAGAAAGGAAGGTTAACCTAGTACAAACGTTATTGTTTCACGAAGGCAAACATTATCCTGACAAAGTGCTTCCAGGTAACCGGGTCCAGGGGTCAATCGTCGACAAGCTACAGGAAAATCCGGTATAACTGCATAGGAGAGCATGGGCGTTGGACAATAGCTATGAATAGTTAACTCACTGGCATCAGCAATCCACGGTTTCCCCGCAAGCTTCTTGAGCATTGCTTCCTCGAATTGCGTCCTCGCCATCTGCTGTTTCGCGTTCCCTCGTAGGGTTGCTGGATGGGCACCCTGCACATCGTAACCTCAGACTCCAAGTGCTTCCAAGACCAGTCGAGCATGTCCGTACATTCAGATCAGACTCAAGTTCGCGTCTATAATGACGATAGTATTGTGGGTCTCTGAATCTTTCCTTGTCCGCTTCTGAGTAGGTGTCTGGAAGCAATGTTTAGAGTGGTAGCACTAAGGAATGCGATACAAACTCTTACAATTGTCGCTCTCCGGATCGTTCGAAAGTTTGACCATATGTTCCTTAACGAATGTAGCTGATACCCATGTCTTCCCTCGAACGTAGTTAACGACGCGTTTCACTTTAGGTTGAAGGGCGGGCACAATCTGTATCGCGGACGATCCCTACTCCGTTTCAGCTCAGCTGAAAATGGTTCAAATGTTGACAACTCACGACGCCGATAACACCCACGGTCTTGTCGCCCCAGCTCTTCACGCTGTCCTCCCAAGTGAGGTGAGGATCTCCGCTACCCTCTCCAGTTTCCCATTGCGCACTGTGAATAACTTTCCCTTTGAATTCGTGCAAACCCTCGATATCTGGCCATTTCCAACGGCTAAGGCCACCCATCCCTGTGAAAAGGACGTCCGCGGTGTCTTCAAATTCTTCCGAACCCCCTTGAGCCGTGACTCGTCGTAGGGTCAGATGCCATTTACCCTCATCGTCGTTCCATCGTGCACCTGTCAGGCGGTGTTGGAGCTTGATATACGGCATCAACTTGTACTTGTCGACCACTGACTCCAGGTACATTAGTATTTCCGATCCTGGGGAAAAGAATGAAGACCAGTTAGGCTATGGAAAATTTAGCGTTAATGGAGGTAGGAAGTATATCAGTAGTAAAGGGAACATACATTTTCCATGAACGTCAGCTGATACTATCCAAGCATGCCATGCATTGATTTTGAGTAAGTTCCTGAGGAAAAAGAAGGGAACACGGACGCAATGGGAAGGGATGTCGCAAGCTAGGCCCTGTGGTTCACGAGAAGTAGAATTCAATTCGGTGCCGATTTGGCGGTGATTCATGGCGTCACATACCGGATATTTATTGCTGAACCACGTCCCTCCTACGCCTGCGTTCGCGTCGTATATCGTCAAGTTGAGGTTACTGACTCTTTGGCGAAAGCTGTACGGGACGTGAGTGGAGTTGTCTAGGAGAAGAACCCTGGAAATTGACCGAATTCCCGCCACAATACCTATAACGACTGTGGTTAGCGCGTCAGCTATCATTTCGATAATACATACCAGAGTACCCTGCGCCTATAACTACCACCTTCATAGGGCGAGGTTCGTCGATGCAGAAGTTTCCTAAAGGGAATACTGCAGAGCCAGGACCTCCGAGAGTTGTGCTTGTCGATGTATTTTCAGCCGTAGCTATCCCGTCCTCCACTCTGTGGTCGTTCATGTAAACGGATTTCACATCCTTCTCTTCTAGCAAGTCTGGCTTTGGAGACTTCTTGTCACTGAAGAAAGGCAAGAGAGAAGATGCTAGATAAGACATGTTAGTGAGATGATGATAACAACAGTGGTAATTTTCCGAGGACCTCTGCATGTTGGCTTAAATACATGTTGTCGGGCTACTGGTCTTCGTGGTCCAGGTCAGCGGATCCCCCCAGGAAGTCGACAATGGACCATGGGAAGGAATGGATATACCTGAGAAATTTTAGCCCCATTCTTCAGAGTTAGCGCAAAGCAAGGAGGATCGATATGCTTGCACTGACATTGGATCGGGTTTAAAAATAGTGACTATCGCCCTCCCTCTTGATATGTTTAACGCCACATGTACACCTAGTGAGAGGCCGTCGTCATTGTGTGATATGTAGGTAGTTGGCCTTTGATAGACCAATTACAAGCCTATCAAGAAGTCTGTTTCTGATGTTGGTCGGATTGTGTGAGAGTAATGGCTGTAATGATCATGGTCTAAGCAGGTGTTCAAGCGCCAAGGTTTCTCGTAGGCGGGAAGGCCACGGTTCATATTACACCCCAACACAAACCCGAAGTTTGAGAGCTACCGAGTGGGTTCATTACTTTTAGAATAGTGAGAAAAACAACAGGACCAGCCTTGGTGTTGAAATGACAGATCGTGTCAATATTTACATCGAATTTCCAGTCAAATTATGTCGCAAGGAACTTGTGGCAAGATGCTAAATTTTTGAACTGAGGGACATCGACCTTGGAGTCTACATCGCACCGGCGGACCGGAGCAAAGACCGCAGGTGGCGTTCGTTAGCGCCCAAGAAGGAGACATGGGTTGGGGTTAAGGTTTAGCGGGTTACCCAACCTCCCACTCAACGTCTCGAATCCACATCTTCAACCTCTGGATCACTCGCTTGAATGGCCAGGCAATAACTGTATTTTTTAGGAGCAGTTTTAGCCGCCACGCTGTTGACTGAAGCTCGATAGGACCTCACCATGTGGGAGCGAACTTTGCAAGACCTGATTCGTGGTTTACGCGCAAACAAGGCCGATGAATCGAAATTCATTGCGAAAGCTATTGATGAGATACGACACGAGATAAAAACGGAAGATATGGAGTTGAAAGCGGGAGCTGTAATGAAATTGATCTATGTACGTCTCGTTTGGTCGCGCTATGGTGGTCACCGGGCAGTGGTAAATGACAGCTGCATTCGTAGCTCGACATGTTAGGTTATGACATGAGTTGGGCATCCTTTCATGTCATAGAAGTAATGTCCTCACCGCGAATACATCTGAAAAGCGTTGGATATCTCGGAGCAAGCCAATCGTTTAATCAAGACACTGACGTTCTGATGCTCACGACCAATCTACTCAAGAAGGCATGTTCCTCGCGGCTCGCTTTACCTGGCGTTTTGTTTCAACTACTTTCTAGGATCTGATGTCCAATCCTGCAGACGTTGGAATCACCTTGAACGGAATCTCCAACATCGTAACTCCAGACCTCGCTCGCGACCTTTCTCCGGAATTGATTCGTATGCTGAATCATTCTAGGCCACAAGTAAGGAAGCGAGCGGTTCTTGCCTTGTATAGGGCAATAGAGAGGTATCCGGAGGTGTTGCAACACGCTATATCGAGAATGAAGGAAAAGCTGGAGGATCCCGATCCTGGTGCGCAGTACCGGTTAATGGCGCTTGTGCGGCACTGACTTTTTCTCAGGTGTGGTTGCTGCCACCATCAATGTACTATGTGAATTGACTAGAAGAAATCCCGAGGGGTATTTAACCCTTGCACCGGCACTATTCCATCTAATGACTACATCTTCGAATAATTGGATGTTGATCAAAATTATCAAGATTGTGAGTTGTGTTTTGTTCCCGTTGGTACAAGTACTGACACAAGCGATAGTTTGGCTCTCTATCACCTCACGAACCTCGGCTAGTCAGGAAACTACAGCCACCGATAACAGAACTTATTTCGACGACTCCCGCCATCTCGTTACTCTACGAGTGCGTACACACTTGCATCACCGGAGGAATGCTGCAAGGGTCTTCGGGAGACTCGTTGGCTCGAACATGTGTTTCCAAGTTGGCTGCCTTCATCGAAGACCCAGACCAGAATTGTAAGCGTCATGCACACGACTTTTCCTCAAAGCTGACATCAGGTGCAGTGAAATATATTGCCCTCCTTGCGATGGTCAAAATTGTCCCATCACATCCACACTTAGTAGCCCAGTATCAGGACACAATACTCTCGAGCGTCAATGATCAAGATATCAGTATACGAATGCGAGCACTCGATCTTGTCTCCGCAATGGTTCGTTTGAACTGTAATTTCGGATGGCCGGCCACTAACTTTCTCACAGGTCGATCAAACTAACCTGCAGTCCATCGTTCAACAAATTCTTTCCCATCTTGTCACCGACACTACCTCCACTGTTCACCCTACCGCTGCACAGTCTCTTGCTCAGCATACCGTACCTGCCTCTCCGAACAGTACCAAACCCCACATATCGCCTACACAATCACCTGCTTATCGTCTAGTATTGGCACAGCGGATACTTCGAATGTGCTCACAAGACACTTACGACTATGTCACCAATTTTGAGTGGTATCTTTCTGTATTGGTGGATCTCGCCCATGTTGCCAACGTAGATGTAGGGGCGGGGATTCGGGATCAGCTAGTGGACGTAGTAGGACGCGTTCGTGCGGCTCGCCGGTACGCGGTGAAGTTGATGCACACGCTACTCAACGATGATGCGATACTGAGGAACGCTGATGAGGAAGGAAGCTGCTCCGAAGTACTTTGGGCAGCTGCCTGGATATGTGGCGAATATTGCAAGTAGGCGTTGACGCTGACCTGTCCTTTGAGGTATACTGACCGAAATCTTGATTTCAGTGAACTCGCGGACCCCCAGAAGCTGATCCCTCTCCTTTTACGGGACGAAGTATCTCGTCTTCAACCAGATATTATTGCCGTCTATATACAAGCTGCTGTGAAGGTTTTTGGGTTTTGGGCTGCGGAGGTAGCTCAGAGATGGGGCGAAGATGACCTACAAGAAGTGAAGAATATCGTCGAATTGATATCCTCGCGGGTTAGTCAATTCGTCGCTAGTTCTCATATCGAGGTCCAAGAACGAGTGAGTCGTCGCTTCATGTAACGGGGTCTTCAAAGGCCACTTATGTCATCGTCATTCTAGGCTACCAACACTATCCAGCTGTTCAACTTCATCCAAGCAGACCTGAACAATCATCGCCCCAGACATGATGCTCTAACTGGTACATCTTTGGATCCAATGGAAGAACCGTCTTTCCCGAAGTCCCTTTTTTTGATACAGCCTTTGTTTACATCATACGAACTCAACCCTGTTGCTCAAACTGCTCAGGCGAGCGTGCCAGTGCCAGAGGGCCTGGACCTCGACACTTGGTTCGTACCCCCACCTGTTGTCGAACCGAAGATAGAGAAAGATGAAAAGAAAAAGAAGGGTAAAAAAGGAAAAGGGAAAGAAACCAATGGTGATAGCAAATCGAAGAGGGGGATAAAGAGAAGAGGGGATGATTATTCAAATGGGGCTGTTTTAATGCCGACCGCGGAAATAGAGACCGAGGAAGAGAAAGCGGAACGAGAACGGGTGGGTTTCGGTTTTGTTCCATTCTTTTTTCTGTTTGACCTGAGTAACCCAGCGGCGAGCTGAACGGTTGGAACGCTTGCGAGACGATCCCTACTATATAATGGATAAACCGCCCGCGCAAGCATCGACCAACAGATACGTACAGGAGGACGTTGATTCGATACCTGTCGTAAAGCTAGAGGGTATGCCAAGTTTCATAGGTATGTTCATATTCGTTATCTTTATCTCGTGTCTTACATTTCGTCAATAGAGTCAGAGTCGTCCAATCCCCAAAATGAACCGTCTGAAGGACCCGTTGAGCCTTATTACATCGACAAAGTAGGAGAAATGCCTGAGGGAGCTGTTCAACCTATTCTCGGGTCTTCTTTGTCGCAAGCATCAACCACAAAAACATCCCGTCAGCAGACACCAATTCCCAGTCCAGCTCCACCTTCACCCTTCCCTCCGTATGAAGTAGGTGGAGAAGATACACGTCCTAGTACCCCAGATGCGGTGAAAGTGACTAGACCGAAGAAGAAGGTGAAGAAAAAATCAGCGATAGTTGAAGCGTCTTCGACGTCACTTTCTTAGTTTCAAGGACTTGTAGGGTTTTTCGAGGAAATTTAAGTTTTGCAACTTACATCTCAGGCTCGGCACTGCCTGAAGGTTGCTTCACTGTGCAGTGGTAGTTCACGATGTTTCTCTATCCGCTCATGGTGAGCGGTTCGTCACACGAGACATCAGAAAGGTTAGAAGTTGGCTGTGTTTGCAGTAGTTGGTAATTAATACCACGAAGAGGTCTCCGTGGCCTTCAACTCAACACCAAGTTCACCGTAGTAGAGTGAAGTTACTTCACCCATAATTTGAGCCCTGTTCCTCTGGTGTTAGTCTAGGCTCGGAGATCCTAGTTTCGGATGACGAGCGGGCACTCGTGTGTAGGATTGGAGGTGAAATTCCAAACCTAGTGCAACTTCAAGTCGATAATGACGATTCGGGAGTACATATCAACCCGCCTGTGTAATCTGTTACTTACTAGATGAGCAACAATAGTTCTCCCTCCCTCCATGAACAGTCCGGTCAATCTAGTCCTTTCGTCGCAATGGCTCTACGTTTGTGGCAGTTCATTCTTTTTGCGGCTCCGGGTTTATCATTTCTGTCGACAATGTACTCCATCAAGCCAAAAAAAGCCTGTATGGACTCCACATCGCCTCCAAAAATGATAACGGGCTACCTCACGTTACTTCCAAATGACATCAACTATCCAGTTTTGAAGTGTTTTGAAGTCCTATGGACCTCAAGGCTATACGGATGGTGCTGTTCACGTATTCAGTATCATAGCGGGCGCGCTATGTGTCCCTCGCTTTACCCCTTCATCATTGTTCTCGGTCATCACGATGAGCAAGAAGCCCACGATAGCAGTCCAGGATACTTCACCTTCACCCAATCCTCCTAGAGAGATTAAGAGGGCAGCCTCTGACGGGTCAAAACAGGAGACCCCTGACGTTCGTGTAAAAGCAGCTGCAACGAGCGATAGAAACAACAAAGCTTCGAGCCTGGCAGTTCCCAGTGATAAGCAGTCTGACGCTGCGTCAAAGAAGGTACGTGCAGTGTTATCTCTTTTGAACGGAAGTACTCGATTCTGATTGTTGAATTCGAAATAGAACCGTCCTCGAAGCGTTACACCTGACAATGCAAGTCAGAAAGTAAAGAAGCCTAGCCCAGCGCCGCCTTCACTAGTTCAAAAGGTATAGTACCGCAACTCTGACTCTTCGTGCGACACCATGATTCTAATTCAACGACAGCCGTCGATCGAAACACGGAATGCTGTCCCACACACTGTGCTGGAACCAGTCGCTAAAATACCATGGGATGGCAGTACTTTTCGTTTGGGCTATGGCGTCAATGCTCTCACGGGAGAGTCCACACCCAGTTGTGCTCTGCAATGGGATGACAAGTCAGTCAAAAATCCCAAACAAAAGATCGCTCGAAGCAAGACGTCAATTGATGTGATACATTTGAACGATCTGAAGAGCCTCGTCGATGGCGTCGAGCTTGAAGCAGGATTTGGGACTGGTACAATCAATATCGTTCCCCACCCTGCTCTAGAGTTCAAAGCAAAATTGGCGTCCGTCTTGGCAAAATCATCCTCAGAAAAGACAGTTCTAGTTCAGTACCGTGCACATGGAGAATTTGAGACGCAGTTTCTTCCTAGAAATGTCATGTTACGACCAGACCTCAATGGGACCCCACCAAATGAATTCCGGGAGCGGTTTGGGGACTATTATATTGCAGGATATCAAGAAGGATTTAGTTGTCGGGCCATAATCGTTTGCCGGTACGTCCATAAAACGATCCTTCGTGGCACGGTCATCATTGAATCATTCTTCAGGGTGAAGGAGAACGTTACTTCCGATTCTCATGAAACCGTAGCTAAAGCACATATCGAGAAGCTTATGTCGGTCGGGGTTTCCGAAGGTGACCGTAAGGCAGAGTCCAAAGAATGTGCTCTGCTACATGTGGTTATCGATACTCGAGGATGTTCTCCAGAATTGAGCTCGTTGGCTTCCCTTAGTGATATCAACTCGCTGGCAGAAACCCTCAAGTCTCTCACTCAATCAACAAAAAATCCGCCAGGAACCCCATTCACCGCTTTGCTTCATCATTACAGGTATTACGTTCTCGCGACAAGTAAAATCAAAACTCATCATGGATCTTGCAGTACGTTGAACCCTAATATCCTTCCACCCCGGCTCGACGGAGTTCATGCAACCATCTTTGCCAAAGCTCGCGAAATGCGCGAGTTTTATGCACACCTACAAGCTTTCCTTATCCACCCAGCCCTTCGAAATTTCAAGTCTGACCGCAATAACATCAACAAAGCACTCAAATCTTTCGAGCTTGCACGTCGCACCCTGTTTCTCCGCCCTTCCAGATCTAAATCAGAGCCCGACCATGAATCCATCTACAAAGAACTGAAAGGTCTCATCGATCGCTCGGCAATACTAGATTCCCGTTACGAGTTCATTCGTACCGTGAAGAACATGGACTGTAGCATCCGATCCTTTGTACCGACAGGAAACAGTTGCACATATAAATGGGAATGCGGAAAAACTGGTGGAAAGGTCACGGACAATGTGTGTGGGTTCAAAGTAATGGAGTACGGGTCCGGGTACAAGGCATATGAGGTTACCTGGTCCGCGTCTGTGACTGCGCTGTCCAAGGGGAGGATGTTACTCAAGAAACTTCAAGTTGGTGGAGGTGGGGATGCACAGTACATGGAATTTAGGGTCATACCGACGAAGGAAGTACCGAGCCCTCCAGTTATACCCAGGATCAAGGGACATGGGATCTTCGCAGTTCCGTACAATGGCAGCTCAGGCGATAACGAGATTGATGACGGGGAGAGGTTTCTTTATCGAATGGTCGGGGGTCCGGTTTTCATTATAGGGTGGACCTTGGCATGTGAATGGGAAGGTAGTCACGACAATAGACCTCTGATCAAGGTTCCGGGAGAAAAAAACTTTATTCTTTCAGACCATGCAAGCATTTGTTTGGATATGTCGAAGTCTTCGCGATGGACATGTCAAGTCACATTTGTCTTCCAATGTTCGTTCAACTTTCCTGACTTAAATCTCAAACCTGGTAGTGGTGATGGGGTAAGTTTCTTGACATATTGGAGGAATTGTTTGCTAAATCTCCCAGAAATCAGATGATGACAGAGGCTAAAAGTCTTGTTCCATCTCCTACAATCAAAGCCTAGTTTTATTTGATAGAGACAGGTTGTTTTTGAAGGAAGCACCCATCTCTAGGTTCAATAGCATGCAGGTGGGCAGTCATGGAGATAGACAGATACGATGCGGGTAGATGGAGTCTGGACAGATTGGCTAGGTCAAGGAGACTTCAATAATCTTGATGGTTGAAAAGCTTCACTGAAGGTACAATGTAGGCTACTGAGAATGTGGTGCTGTTTTTGGTTTCTTTCTTCAAACTGTACCTGAAGGCTGGTAGTAACAAGTTCAGATCTCAACAGCAACCAGGTAACTAAGCCAAGCCTTCAAGGTCCCTCAAGTTTCTGATGGATTATTTAGAACTTCTCTGGCCATCTTCTGTCAAGTTGAACTCCTGCTCAAAGACCTCATTTGGTCTAAGGTTGTCAAAGTATCAATATAGACCAGAGTCTGCTGATACACAGATAGCAGGTCATCAGCAAGATACCAGATTTACCAGTCAACTTGTTGGCTTTTTTTGACCTGTTGGGAAAGAAAAGAATCAATCTGGAATTTTGGTTTTGGGCTGTGAAACGGAAGACTTATAAGCTATGATATCTGAGGTGATAGATAAGTCTTCCAGCAAATGTAATAGTAAAGTATAAACTCACCCTCAGTCTGACCACGAATAGCGGGGTCAAAACAACTGAGGGTGAACAATGTTGTACGTGAGGTTAAGTAGGATGAGATTAACAATACAGATATGAATCAGGAGACCGGAACAAGATTAACGGATACAATGACAAGAGTAAGGGAACAAGACTTGGGTATACGGACAAGAGAAAGAGGGGGAAAGGTAAATCGTACCAGATGATAAGGTCGGAATCAGCCCCTGTGGGAGGGGTCAGGTCTCCAATGATGCGCCTCATCTGCATCTTCAACATGGGCAATGTGCGTAAGTTAACTGTGAATATCTTCAAAACCTACAATGTACTACATTAAATACTACAGGACCACCTTTGATACATGGGAGATTGATGGACTTGTGGCAATATTTGACATGGCTTGTGACTTGCTTTGGCTGGTACCAGGTGAAAAAAGCCAAGCAAGCTAAATTTAAAACAAGCCAATCTTTAAATCATGTACTGATGGAACAAAACTGGTCATGGATACAGGTGCAGATAACCTGTGAATGCATCTTATGCCTTAGGTCACTTTGAAGTCTTTGATGTACTCCCTCAATGCTCTGCTAATTAAGGGGATTTGTTTCATTTATATAGTATATCAACTCATTTTCATTTTCTGTTTCTCTCAGGTTTCTGCAGCTTATAGGCTCCTACATCTTTCATTTTGATAATGGCTCCAAGCCTTCTGGAACAGTATTTGGCACCTTTTCTCAGTTTAGGGAGTATTATTACCTCAACAATTTGCACCATCTCTGTCTGTACTTCTGAATCCCTGACTGCCAAACCCTGATAAAGCTAAATGATTTTTTCAAACAGATAACATTCTTCATATATAGTATTCATCTCTACTATAAGCTGTAAATGGTGAATAATATTCATTTTCTTTAGGGATTTATTTGGATCGTCAGTCCAAGTGCTATTTCAACAACATAGTCCTGTTCACAGACTATATATGGGATGTTCCATAGCTCTCTTTGTGCTAGCAACCATTTTTACTGCTGTCAACACTTGGGGAACTATTCAACAAGTTCTTGTTGGGTTCCAGGCTGCAACAACAAAAAGCTACCTTCCTTTTGTTCAGTATCTTGAAGGAGGTAATGAAAAAATTGTTTATGTGTAAGTGACCATCAATTTCTCTTCCACTTATAAGTAATCTTCTATTTCAGTGCATCTACTGGCATTCTTTCAAATCTTATGAAGTATGTATTGCTGATATAGACTGACTCCTTCAGTGATTTACTCTTGAATTTCAATTCTGGCAGCTCAATAGCTGATATAATGCTTGTAAGGTTTTCCAATGAGTACATATAATACTAACTCAACTAATACTCTTGTGAGATCCATTGTTGTTATGTTCTTTTTAGCTATAATAAACTTATCTTTCTCTGATTGCATTTACTTTGAATGGTTTGCTTCATTTTCTTCTATCATAACTTACTTTGAAGTGTTTGTCACGAAGTGTGTATTATTTTCTTTCCTTTCACTACGATACACAACACCATCCCCGTTTCATCTCTTGATTCTATCTTTATTCCACGGCTTTCCATTACTTTCCGTGACATTCTACCAGTTTCCACATGACACCAGGTCACAACATCATAGGTCACATGCCAGGTAGTATATATAGGACGACTTGTCACCTAGTCCCCCATCTTGACCTCTTTGTCATTGGGACTAGGTGCGTATTTGTACTCTGTAGGATACTGGGCTTTATTGATCATCTTTGTCATTGGGACTAGTTGTTGACTGT
>MU127786.1:0-12159 GCA_014904975.1 Marasmius fiardii PR-910
TGGGCGGTATTGATCATCTTTGTCATTGGGACTAGTGATCGACTGTCGAGCCTCTGCTCCAGTCTCTGTGTGTTTGCTACCGGCGCTTCACCACAAGTATATCCCAACCGAGGGTGTGGATACCTACGACCTACCTGATCAGTTGTCAGGTCTACCATCTACTTCTGAACACTTGAGTTGTCTTCTGGAGTAGGAAGGACGGTAGTATAATAGTAGAGAACAGACTCACAACTGTGGGGACGAATGAGGAACTTCAGGCTTTAGTCAGAGGTTCGGAATTGAGGATGGGATTAAACCATCTGTGCGGGAGCATATAGGGTCTGGAGCGAGAGAACAACCTGCTTTGGAACTGTATAGAACCCAGGGGACTACCCCAGAAACAGGAATAACAAATGCTGAATGATCGAGAAGGAGGATATTAATTTCTACATCCAACTTCCGGGCAAAACAGCAGAGAATAATGTCAAAACTCTCTCTGTTAATCTTAGTTAGGTACTGATTCAGACTAGATGACCATCGATACGGACAGATATATATTTAGATACAGATTCAGGTATAATAATTAGGTAGACAGTATATAAGGGCTGGGGTTTTTGTCAGGAAAGCTCCAAGTTACCCACCCAGTCTTGCTGCTGTACCACGAGAGCAGTAGTAAGCAGGGAACTTCTATAGAGAGAGACACGAGAATAGAAACGAGACCAGTCTTAACCGACTTGGTAGATTTGACTACACCTGACTGTTTAACTGAACTGTCTGACTGTCTGCACTGATTTGCTAAGTCCACTGGGACAAAGCAACTGTCTGTCTGTCTGGAGTGGAAATCCATTGGGGACCAAACTCACTGTCTGTCTGTCTGTCTGTCTGTCTGTCTGTTCTGTCTGTTCTGTTGAACTTCTGAAGTAGTGTTTGACTTAGCCACTGGGCTTGTCAACCTTCTGAAGCTGTTCTTTGTGAGTCTGAAGTACCTGAGTTGCGATTGGTGTGTCTCTGGTTGCTGCTACTTACATCCCACCACCTACCTACCTATTGATAGTGTTTCCCTCCACTTCTGAACCCCTTCAGAGCATAGTATAGGATCTGAAAGTCATCCAAGACCCAGTTCTGCACTTGATATTTCGTTCTTGAGTTAGCTACTGGCGGAACCTTCGATCAACATCAAACCAGCTCTCGCATAACATACGCTAGACCTCAAGAGTGATTTGTTTGGTGTTTTCTATAGTTTTAGGATTCTTGCTGTAGTATTTTATGGCGCTAGGACTTATATATCACACACTTCACCCTTACCCCCATCTTAGACGTTTTAACGTCTCTGACAACAAGCATGTACATCTAGCCACTGATGGAGAGTGGACCAGTTGTGACCAAAACCAGTGCCCTAACGCATTTGCCAACTCCATCCCTGAGCTGCTGATAGGGTACCAGCATATATACCCCAAAATAAACTGATTTTGCCATGTTCTATAATCAATATTGAATGATTATAAGGCTATATAAGGACTGGTGTGAGCCCCGAGCAGCCAGTTAAAGCAGAAATCCTCTATATGAACTCTAGATAAGGCCTATGATGTGTACACTACTAGAGGCTCAATGAACTAGCTCTATAGTGGCTTGTCTATGGACTATCTACCATTAGAACTCACTAGAGACCATGTCTGAAAACTGTAGGATGTGTCTCAAAACTATATACGATCAGAGGGTTATGACAGCACATGCTATGAGACCTTGTAGACTTTCTGTCAAGCTATATGATCCTCACAACGAGTCTACCACGTATATAGATGGGTCTGCAACCAAGGGGAATCGAACATTGGCATGGGATTCGATTCAAGAGGAAAACTACCAAATATATCTGAAGGCTGCAGGCTAAGTCCAAAAGCTAAGGTCGAAGGAGTGTCTAGAAATGACTATTTGACATCATAGAGACTTGTTGACTCATATAGGCACACTTACCACCTACTACTTACTTTGTGTGTGTGCTAAGTCAAGGTGAGTTCTCCCACAACAGCTACCGCTGATAGTGTGCGCCGTGCTCTACAGTGGGCAACTGAGTACTGAGCTCTCGGGCACGGAGATTACATTTTTTTCATGTTTATCGCTGTCCCACATCTTCTGGGGTGATCCATATTCAAGTTGCCAGTTGTTTTGAAACAAGTTCCAAAACGTGACATCTTTACGTCATTTAATTGATGACTGATGTCACGCGTCGAGACCCTCGCCTTTGGAAGTTGAGCAGCTTTCACGAGTTTCTCTCTACTCTACTCTTCTTACACCCATTCTCTCAGAGATATAAATGACATCTACAAAGCCTTGTGATCCTCTTCACTCTCTCATCGCAGCTGCAGCGGACGACTCTAGTCTATCTAACCTTGTTATCACATCGGGTGAACCAGAGGAGGAGCCGCTTGAGATACCAGTACGTTTCTCAGCTACTATTACTTTATGTTCTCTTATATCTGCTCTCAGTCGAGATCATCTCTGCGTCTTGTTGAGGACCCCCGTCTCGTCCCGGATTCGCCTACTCTTCCACGCGAATCCTGCCTTATCCCCCTTCCATTGCCTCCGTATATATGGCCTATCGATGGTTTTCCATCTTTCCTGATATTTGACCAGACTCCTGCTCTCCTTACGCCTTTCGGGTATCCTTCAACGTCACCTCCTGTCCACTTCATCTCAACAACATCTCAAGGAATCGCTATATCAGAACGACACGAGACACAATGGAACTGTGATGCCTCTAGAGAACATCAAGAACCACCGAAACTCTTGCTCACAGGTTGTAACATGCTGGGACGATATTCTGCTTCTCCGCTTTCGCCTTCCGCTCAAGATAGTCTCACAAAAACCGTTGAACATCCCACACGGTCCTTGTTTGTCATTCCTGAATCTCCCTCAACCAGCGGAAATGCGTCTCCTTTTGACAAAGGCATGGATTCCGAATCCGTGCCGGGTTTACTCTACTTACCATCCAAACCATTTGCTGTTGACTGCATACACCTCCGGTCTGATGCTTTTACTGTCGAGATCTCTACGTCTCCGGTCCGCACCGGACCAACGAATATCGATCTACTCCCTCAACTACCACCCATTCAAAATCTCAAGATACGCTCTGTAAAGTCGCGAGCCACCCCTGGTCTCCTTAGGAATCTTCCCGTGTTCTCAATTCCATCCACACCTCCCTTCGGACAGTCGCCCATCATCTTGACGCCTGGTATTTGTAGTCCACTCAAATCACCTTTCTTGGTCCGTCGCAAGTCGGAGGATTCCACCCTCACTACTATCAGTAGTATTACTAGACCCTCGAAGGAAGACAGTGGGTATTTCAAAGCACGGGCCGTGGCTTAACTCGAAGTTTTGGCACCATTTATTTATTTTTGTGGATGGCAAAGTCGATTCCTTGAATTTCACGTTTACATCCTATAGTGTATGTTACAGTGCAAATCAGCTCTCTGAACGAGTCGAAACCTCTAGTGTACGTTTACTGTAATGACGAGTTTTATTAAGTCGAACGCCCGAAAAATGGTTGTTTTTCCCTGCAGTGGTAGCACAAGCAGATTTCACGAACACCCGAAAGGCCGATGACCGATAGAACGCGATCGTAGTTACTTATAACTACACGAGTGATGAGCGGAACTTTTCACATGACAGCGAACAGTCTATGGACAGTGACAGCAGTGATGGTGTGAGGTAAGAAAGGGGAGGGGAGAGACCTTCAGAATAAACTGGAGATGGGGGAGCAAGGAGGCCACCTCAAAATTCTACAAGGGGCAAAAGGGACAAGAAGAGGGAGATGGAGGAAAAAGAGAGAGAAACACAACAACGAACGAAACATTGTGATGATGGTGAGAGAGACTAGGACAGAGGGACCATGGAGCAACTGAGTGGTCGCAAGAAAAAAAAATTAGAAAAACACAGTAAATATGTATATATAAGTATGTGCATCTGTTGCAGATAATATGTACGGTGTAGGATATACTTTTTTTTTGTCACAATGCGTTTCGAACGCAGAAAAACGGAGATAGGATGGAGGAGGTTGTTTGATAATGGGGAAAATGTGGGAGACGAACGTCGGAATGATGTGAGAAGGGACTGATTGACATATACATAACGCACGAATGAAAGATGAAGATCGGGTTGAACGAATCAACTGGAGGTGAGTAAAAACGTTTAGGATGAGGAGCTTGCATCATCACGACGACATCGCAACACCGGGTGTCCACTGCTGTTGTTGCTCTTCCGGTTGATGACTGTTCCTTTGTTGGTTGGCGTTAGAAGCAGCTTGTTGTTGGGCAGCATATTGCGCCCTCTGATGTTCGGCATACTGCTGTTGATATGCGAGATGCACTTGCGCCTGTGTGTACGACATTTGTGACGATAGTGAACTTTGTTGCTGTTGCTGCTGCTGTTGACCTTGTTGCAGAATCGCCGCTGACGTAGGCACCAATGGCTGGTGAAGAGAATGTGGAGGGGGTGTCGATGCTCTGCTACCTGATCTCGAATCACCTTTGTTGGTTCGGGCTCTTCGAGCTCCATGATTCGGTTTGTCGTTTTGCAAACATTCATGAACACCACTGGCCAACATCGACAATCCTTTCAAGCCATGCTCGCCACTATGTTGGTAATGATACCGCAATCCGTTCATGTTTTTGTATCTCCTTGGACAATCTCCTACCGTACACGCGAAAGGTCGTACACGCTTCTCTGCCTCAAGCTCGAGCTCTCGTAGATCAGATTCGGGGAGAAGCGAAAGATCGGGAAGTAAATGATGAGGAGATGAAGATCCTTGTGACAAAGGATGCGGGGATGCGGGCTGAGAAGACGATGGAGAATAAACTGAATGAGGAAGTAACGGTGAAGGTAGAGCGGGAGCTCCATCTCTAGCCGGGGAATGTAACGTCGATGGTGGGGCAGAGTTTGTCGCTGAGGACGGATGTGAGTCTGGTGGGGAAAGTCTGGACGGGGTAGGCGGTTCAGAGTCAACACCACCCTCCAGGGCTTCTTTTTCCTTCCGCTTCCGCTCCAAAAGAGCCTGAACGTGTTCTAGGTCTTTAGGAGGCGCAAAGTTACAGGATCCGTGTGTGATATGGTATTTAAGTCCTGGAAGCAGAAATGATTAATTAACGGTGATGTAAAATGGAAGAAAAGCTTACCGTTTGCCTGTTTATAACTCTTGTTACAATTAGGCTTTGGACATTTGAAAGGTTTAGACATCAGCAAGCTTGATGTTGTGGAAGGGCGACCGACGTTGCCGGAGCGGTGAGCGCTGTTCTTGCCTGATTTGGAAGTACTGCCAGCAGATGCCGGTGCGACACCGGAGAAAGCCTCGTTGCTCTTCCCTGGCCGAGGGGGAGAATTACCCGGAGCGGGTGACCCAACACGACTGTGTCCAGGTGTACTCTCTGGAGTGCCAGCATTGCTGAACAACATCGCAGGGGTAACGCAACTCTCCCGAGCACTGGGGTTGATGCCATCCATCTCGAATTCCATTCCCATCATAGACATTCCTGCATTTCGATCAACGCCCATAACCATGTTATCGAAAGCACCTTCGATGCCAGCGACACCTGACCCCATCCCAACTGAGTAATCGGACATGTAACGACCATAGGTATTGAAAGGTTCCCCAGCACTAGGTGATTGTGAACTAGCTACTGACGAGGGTGGAAATTGTGATAGATTCAGGTTCAAATTCGGCCTGCCCTGATGGGAAGAAGCGTTTGGAGCAGGAGGGTAAGGGTTGCCGTTAGCCGATCGCCGTATAACAGTGGTGGTGTCAAAAGCTGAAACGGGTTGTCTGGATGCAGAGGCATGAGGAGATGGAGGTTGAGAGGTGTATGGAGAATTTGGATTGGTGCTGTAAGGTGACACTGCATGATGCTGTTGCTGCTTATCGGCGTATGGGAAGCCACCCGGATAAGCGTCCGCAAGCGAAGAAGTACTTGAGATAGTAGCATATGCCGACAACGGTGTCGAAATGAGGGTGTCTGGCGGTGAAGGAGCGCCCGATGATTGAGAAGAGACTGGAGAGTTTGGAGCTGGCGGGACTCCCTCAAGTTCCATGTCGTCAGGGTCAACGGGTGTCGGATAATGTGTAGGTTGATGTTGGTTCGGGTTCGGGTTCTGAAACTGATTTTGTTGCTGCTGGTCTTGATTGGTGATTGGGTGAGCTATAGGTTCAAAGGGTACTTGAAGACGTGTATGAGGTACACCATTCGCATTCGGGGGGTCGACAACAACAATATGAACTTGTTCAAAGTGCTCAAGCAGAGCATGAAGATCTGTAAGGTGTATTCCGCAACAGGTGAAGTTTCGACACTGTTCCAAATATTGGTGAGCGTCCAGCAAAGAAAGATAGTAATACTGACCATCTCCTCCTGCAAGTCAAACACCTTGAGCGCGTCTTGGACCTGTGGTTCAAGAGTTCCTACTGTTTGCCTGGTAGCAAAATATGTGAGTCGAAGAACGAGACGGAGAAGCGAGTAACCACGGACTCTAAAGACCCTCTGATTTGGTCCTTCATTGGACTGCCAGAGTAGAGCCTGCCACCGAAACTATAGGAACCACTTCGCCAAGATATGGGTGAACCGAGAAACCTGCGAGTATAGGAAGCTGGATTGAAGGAACCATTGGCAGAGCCATTGTAAGAGCCCATTGCCATGGGATAATCATTCTGGGGGAGGGCGATTGGTTGGGAGGTCGACATTATTAGAGAGTAAGTAGTAACGGTAAGTAGAAGTACAAGTTGAAGCCGCCTGAAGGGTAACAGTCAGCGCTTCCCGAGTCAGGTCAATCAATTGGATAATCCAAGTATCCTGTTGATCCTTGTTTATCGACCTCTCGGTCACCACTCTCACACGGTCCTTCAACTTATCCGGCTTTCCCCTTTTGAATACCCTCTGAGCTCAACAAATGGCTGGAGGCATAGCATTGTGCTATTCACCCACTTCCGAGTGCCCTTCAGTTGAGAGTCTTTGTTTAAATTGGGAGGGCCGGATTTTCGGGCGACGTCACTCGGCTATATACTTACCCGGGTTTCCTACATAGTTGCCTAAAGCGGACGTCGTTCGACTCTTGGAAGTTGGCGCATACCCCGACGGCCCAAGGTACTGCCGCACAGGGAGAGAGGCTCTGAGAGGCTCCTGCAGCGGTGGTTTACCTACGGAGGTTTTCCAAGTACCGTAAGAAACGTCCAAGTCATCTACACCTCGCACCTCGGAGGATGAATCATCAACTTGAACAGTATTAGCCCGTCCCTGGTGGAGTGGGGTTTCTCCTTCCTAACTTGTGTTCGACAGATTTCAGCCGGGACAAGAGGCCCGAGGTGAATCGGATGCAGGACCGTGGCACATTGACGATCTTGCATGATATTCGACGCCACAATATTGAGGGGTGTTCATTACGCTACTTCAGAACATAATCATAGTTGGACCAGATATTACCAAAGTCAGGCATCGTTGCGTGGCGCAGAAAGCAAGTACTAGGACTACTAGTGCCCCACGACTTTGGAGAAATCCGCTTCGGAGAAACGAGGATGCTCAAATAGACAAGGAACCAGAAAATTCCCTCGGAGCCCTCTGATTCCAATCTGGTTCCGTGTACCACTAAATTGTCGTCTTGTGAACAGAAAAATTGCCCCCAACTTCTGTGAAAAGAGGTTGTTTTTTTTTCGACGACTCACATGTCAAGTGATCAAGTTGAACAAGAGAGCCCACACGGAACTTGCAACAGTCTTGCGGACAGATCGGTTGGCATGACTGTATGATTTTAATCTAAGAGAATTATAATCATACTCTATATCAGATGCCAAGCATCGACTCCATCTAGTAGTATGAAGGGCAGTCCGTAGATTCTCGTTGGAACCACCAACACTCCACTCAAATTTCGTCCCGAACATTAACAACTACAAGCTAGAGCAAATCATTCCATTCGCGTAAGGAGACACCTTGTTCTCACCAGTCCGTCCAAGCCCATTTGGCAAACTGCGGCTGCTCAACTCACGGGCGTCTGCCCAGACGGAAAGGTCATGAGAATTAATATGATATTTAGAAAAAGGTTACAAGAATTACGACAATGACTTCATAAATTAGGCGTAACTTGAATCATGACGACGTCCAAAGTAAGGTACTTTCTCATTTCGTTCTCAATCGCAGCGCAATATAAAGCCTATAATGCAAAAGAAAGAAAAAAGAGAATTAACATTTTTGAAAAAGAAGAAAACGCAGGGTAAAGAATCAAAAGAACCACAGATTCTATAATGAACAAAGAAAGCCCCCGAACACACTCGTGACGTCTCCCGATCCGACGAGAAAGAAAATCCGTAGAATGGAGAAACAAAAAAGATCCGGACACTCACAAAATCCTATAAACCAAATTAATCCCCACCATAATCCCAATCCACTTCCCATACGTTATATCCCGTATCTCCAAATACCTCAACACATCATCACCGGACACAGTACACAAAGACGCAGTCGAGGACGGATAAGCACATTCGCATCCGTTTGAACACTTGAACGTCATCCCTCGGAGATCGGACTGCCATCGG
This sequence comes from Marasmius fiardii PR-910, assembly GCA_014904975.1. Lineage (NCBI taxonomy): Eukaryota > Fungi > Basidiomycota > Agaricomycetes > Agaricales > Marasmiaceae > Marasmius > Marasmius fiardii. The sequence goes on from MU127786.1 coordinate 8,543, forward strand.
AAATTAATTTAAAAAAAAGAGCAAAGTCGAAGGCACCCACGTTCGAAAGGAGATCAAACGCATAACGTTGATAATCCATAAAATGAAACGAGTAATACCAGAATCTGGGTAACGAACGCGCTTTGATGCTGCGTTTCTCGCGTAAGCTCAAAAAAAAAAAAAAAAATTTCGGTGTGTGAAGGGCGTAAACACTCACAAGTATCCGCCGACACTCATCCAAAACCCATTTAAGCTATTATGCGAGAATATCAGAAAAAACCTCAAGTCAAAAAAAGATCCCCCCACGTACAACGAAGCAATCGCGAGTGCGGCGACGAATATGGGTATCACAGCACCGACAATCAAAACTTGAGATTCAGCAGCGAGGATGGTGAGATACAAGAACGCAAGGTATCGGAAGAATGCAGGTGCGCCTGGGTGCAGACCCTGAAAACATGAGGAAAAACAAATCTTCAGTTAAGATAGTCGAGTTGATGGGAGGTTGCGAAAGCTTACGATTGCCCAATAACAGATTACCAAGAATACCACTACACACGCGAAGAGGAAGGGTATATTTACGAGGGTGTTGGACAGGACGAATGGTAACGTCGAGTATAACCCGTTTTTCTTTTCGCGATAAAACACCGATCGTTCTTCCAAGACTTACGAGGGGTCGGGGTCAAAAATCAAATCGAAGGGATCGCTACTTACAGGATGGGATTCCCGCAACTGACATCTGCGCGAAGAAACGTCGGTCAGAGAATCAAGCAAAAAAAAGATCACACGTACGAAGGAAAGGAACGCTGCACTGTAGAAATGCACCGAGAGACGGTCATTTATAGTAGAATCCTCAGTTCCTAGACGAATCCATATTGTCCTGTCAAAAATATCAAGATACGCCTCCGAAAGCAGCAAGAAGGGAGGCATACGCCAACATCAGACCCATTCCTAGATTAAAGACCACGACGATCAGCGTCTCCCCGGGCCTTGTAAGTGGAATTCGAGAAACTCACCAGCGTACATTCCAGCACGGACGCCATACGCCAAAAGGTTTCTCGCATAGTTCACCGCCGACCTTTCACAGAGCACCAGAGTGTTCCAGAACAATGTACGGACTACACCAGCCTTTCCTATTTCACGTCCATCTTCACCTTCTAAACCCGAGGAGATGTGCGGCTTTCCCTTTCCAACCGAATAAGAGGATGATGGGTCGTTCAAGTCATTCGGCGCAACAGTGGAAAGGTAGTGTCGGCGGAAGGCTGCAACCATTGAAGAACCCACGTCAACGGAAGATGTAGAACTGGCAAAGTCGTCGTTCAGAAAGTTCATAGCGTGTTCGGAGGGTGTGGACTATTCAAAATTATAGTTTAGATTGGATTGTGAAATAGGCGAAGGAACTGACAAATTTCTTGACTGGTTTCCCCCACTTTTCAAAGAAACTCTCGAGACCATTGACAGTACCCGAGTAGCAAACTTGTCCTCGGGCAAGGAAGATGAGATCGGTGAATTGAGAAAGGGTTTCCAGGGAGGGTTGATGGATTGTGGCAATGACTATGATCCCCTCTGTCACGGCCAAACTCCGGATTGCAGACACTACTTCTCGAGCTGACGTGCTATCGAGCTAAAGAGACGACAGACGATCAGTCATTAGAGTTCTGGATGTTCGGAAGTGTTCACATACGCCAGATGTCACTTCGTCCAAAAAAAGAATGCGCCTAGAGGTTCTCGAGTCAGTGATGAGCGGCGTCAAAGAGGCAGGAGAGCTGTTTACGGAAAGGTGACCATAGCACACGCAGCTGTGACCCGTCGTTTCTGGCCTGATGGGACCTCCGTCAATTATTGCACCGAAGATAAAAGTTAGTACATACCCCCAGAAATACCTCTCGATATGGGAGTTCCTATACGTTGATTCATGCAACTCAAAAGACCCAGAGCTCTCAACACACGCAATACTCGAGCATTGACCTCCTTTCTCGAGAGCATCGGGGAGCTAGAGATAGATATATATCAAAACGCAGAGGAACCTAATGAGCAGGGAAACATACTGAAGTCGAAGGGCGTAGGTAACAGTTTCTCGAACGGTCAGCACTCCAAGTAACGCGTCTTCTTGTTCAACGAACGCGGAGAGTTGATACATCCTTTCTTTATCGAGCTGGTGGCCGTTGAGGCAGACCTGAGAACTAGATTAGGACTGTAATTTCAATGCTAGGAACAACTAATTACCACTGCCTCAGATGTTGACGTTTTTCTAAAGGCCATCAAATCCAGTAACGTGCTTTTGCCTAACGCAGAGTAAAGTCAAGTTTTAGCTTGAATGATGAAAGTTTCAGAGTACCTGCGCCCGATGGCCCCTGTGGGAATGAATTGAGGTTCAACCGAAGAGGACAAAGGACAGGGAAAAAAGTACCATGATGGCCAGCAACTCTCCGGACTTCACATCGACCGACACATCGTCGACTAGAGCTCTGCTCTTTCCTCCCTTTTGAGAGACTTGATAACTCAGATGGCGGAAGGAGAGAACTGATCGAGCTGAGGGCTTGGTGTCACTGAGAGGAATCCCGTCGCAGGAGTGGGAGACAAAGCTTGCTGTAGATGAGGTCATGGAGAGGTCAGAGTTCAGAATAGAGAACCTACATGAGAGACGATATTTATACTAGAGGGCTTTATGATGTTCGAAACACTTAAACCCCGTTCATGTAAGCGGCTTAGCTTAATGGGCGTGTCGCTAATGACGTTTTCAGTTTTTGAGTTTAGCTTCTCGGGAGTGACCGCAGGGCCGACGCTATTAGCCTTTTTAGTCCGATGTGGGCCGAAGTACGAGCAGAATAGTGTCTTCCTTTCACTGTGCTTCTGGCGATCTGAGAAGGCCTGGATTCAGCCACAAACACTGGCCAGGAACAGAACAAAGCATTGGAACGTACCGATACAAAGTCTCTTCCTGCCTTAAGGAATGGGAGAGAGACTTCAATTGACGACTCTGGTCAGGCAATTAGTGGCGACTTGTAGGTGATAGAGATCAGCCTCAGGTGAAGGTGAAGCTTATTAGTCCCGATGGAGACCGCCTGTTCTGACCGGCGCGAGGGCTTTGGCAACCTCGAGCTCTATTGTGCCTCTACACAACCTTCGAGTCCAACTTGGGAACGGTCGCTTACATAATTTTCAACTTCCAACTGCACGCACGGTTAACAAAAACTTCCTCCGGATTTTTTTTTCTCTTCAACGCGCAACAGGAGCTCTCTGATTTTCTCCGTTCATCCATCAAGAGATTGGTGAGCTATTGAGCAGGGAGATAGGGTATGTTGGAAGTGGGAATCCCATACATTCGACATACCCAATAAACTCCTAATTTGGTATCTACGTTTCCGGTTGCGGTTACCCTATTAATGACTGATACTTCCGCTTACTCCTTTTATGATTGTTTCGACTCCTTTCTTATATCACTTATTTACTTGTGTATGCTATTCCCGACACCTCAGCTTTACCCTTCCGTGGTCTGCTGAGGTGTGTATTCCCGTACCTTTACTTATTCGATTGTCAGGCTTACTTTCGTCCTAACAGTACTCATACTTACGTCTGTCTGTTAGGTACGATATACAATGAGCTTTACCCTTCCGTGGTCTGCTGAGTACTCATACTTA
>MU127786.1:14024-37416 GCA_014904975.1 Marasmius fiardii PR-910
AGGATTTGAACATAAGAGATACGAGACTTTAGCTTCAGAACCTAGCGCTTTTCGTGCAGTTTAAGCTACGGACGGAACCTTCAATCAACGTCGAACCAGTCCTCACACAACTAAACGCATAAGTCCACTTCTGAGGTTGTTGTTTGTGGTGTTTGTTGGGTTTTGGGTTGGTCTTCAGATTGGCCCTTGATCTAGCTTCGCTATATCTGCTTCCTCAGATTCCCACCACACTTAGCAGTTTTACCGGGATGTAATCCTAATGCATGGAAGAGTGAAAGGCCTGGATCTATATTGGGAAGCCAGGATTATAATACCAAAGGATCCTGACCTTCCGAAGCCCACACAGGCCACGACGGCTGAAGCCCCTGCGACCACGACAACTACTGCCGATGCCACCGACAAGCATACCACTACCGCTGTAAATTATCCCAGACCGCTGTTCCTCGAATATACACTATGAGAATCCGTCGCGTTCCTCACCATCTGGAACAACGTTAAAGACCCTATCGGTCTAGGTCTTTCAGCTTTCATTGGCAAATCATCAAATGAATTATGGGCCTACCTTCACACAGAATACGGATCCGTTGCGAATTATGCTCGCCAGAGAAAGGAGGCAGCCCTCCGGTCTTCTCGATACACATCTGGACCTATAACGGGAGAAGACAGATACCTGAAGACGATGAGGAACTTACGAAGAGAAGCCACAGATGCTGGGGCCTTCATCACCGAGGTCAATTTCATTACTATTTTCCTAGATTCTTTCCCAAAGACTACCAAATGGAACGTCGTGACTGGTAACTTGATATATGAGCGCAATATCACCCTAGTGGCTACTCGACTCCAAGAATATTACCTCCATAGCGTGGGAGGAAATGACCCCAACGTCACAACAGCTGGTGGTTTGGATACGGTGGCGGCAATGAAGGCTGAATTAGCTGAGGTGAAGGCGCTTCTTGCACAAAAGAATAGGAGAGAATACAAACATGATGGGAAAACGTGCACGAATCCTAAGTGCGCCAACCCCAAGGGACACACTGTTGAAAACTGTTGGGCAGAAGGAGGAGGTAAGCAAGGCCAGTACCCTGCCTGGTATAAGGGAAAACATACCACATCCGTTCCCCAAGCCAACTTCGCCACGACTTCTTCAGTTATGGGGATCCTCCCAGGAAAGACGTTTGCCATGATGGTGGGGCTCCACGAGATCTCACCTGCCGCATATTCAGTAGCGTTCAGCAGCAGAAAATCTAGTCGGATTATCGGGGACAGTGGCACATCTCGTCATTTCTTCAATGACCTACAATTGTTTAAGAATTATCGACAGTTTCCAACAGCCTCGAAAGGGTCATCTTCGAAACAAAACGAGTCCTTCAAAATCCTAGGAGTGGGTGATGTTGAAACGAGGGTCGCCCATAACGGTGTCGAGAACGTCTTGGTGTTCCAAGAGGCACTATTCGCGCTGGATATTTCATGCAATCTCATTTCCTTGGGCATACTCGACCGGGCTAAGTGGAAGATGATTGTTGGAGATGGGAGGATGAAATTCATAGATCCTACCGGCTGTGAGGTGTTTGAAGCCTGCAGAGATGATTCCTCCAACCTATACTGCATCAATGGAACCCAGCCATCACATACTCCTGTAGCTCTCACTACCACGTCGACCGACATCAACCTTCTCCATCGAAGAGCTGCTCATATTGGAAAGGATCAAATCTGTGAGGCCGAGCACCTTCTCGACGGGCTTCATATCAACAAAGGGAAGACTGAGGAGAAGAAATGCGAGGATTGCATCCTCGGCAACCATAAATGGTCCCCTTTCCCTCCAAGCGGAATCGACATGTCTGACCCGTTAGAATTCATGGGTGTGGACCTGTGGGGACCTGCCCAAGTAAAGACGATTGGCGGAAAATCATATGTGATGCTGGTTGTAGATGCGGGAACTGGTAAGAAGTTCGTGGAGTTATTAGAGACACGGACTGCCGAAAGGACCTTGGAGGTGATGGAAGCATTCAGGTGTTTAGGAGAACGACAGACATCCCTGAAATTGAAGAGAGTTAGGATGGATAATGCCAGGGAATTTCGTTCGGAATTGTGGAAAGACTGGTTTACCTCGCATGGGATTATCCATGAATTCACTGCTCCTTACTCCTCCACCTTGAACGGGATGGTCGAACGTGGTATTGGCGTTATCACAGCAACGACACGAGTCCTTTTGTTAGAGGCTAGGTTGAACCCTGAGTGGTGGAGTGAAGCGATGAATGTTGCAGTCTATACAAGCAATTTTTTCCCATCAAAACGTCACCCTGGAAAGATCCCGGAACAAATGTGGACTGGTAAACGTCAAAATATCGCCCACCTGCGACCGTTCGGATGCACCGTGTATGCGCACATCCTGAAAGAAAAAGGATTTTCGAAGCTTGCACCGCGCTCTGTCAAAGCAAAGTTGGTGGGATATGAGGCGCCAGGTATTTACAGGTGTAAGGTTGAAGGGAGTAATGAAGTCATGATTTCGAGAGATGTAGTATTCTTTGAAGGGGAAGGGCACTGGGTATCAGACAATGGGAGCCAGGGAAATTTCGAATCAGACAATGATTTCCTAATCGAGAACCGAGACCACGAACCTGTGCATGACTTGACATCACCGTCTATCCCCGAGGGGAATACAGAGTCGAGTAAGGACTTTGCCCCCGCAGTGCTGACACCAAGTAACTCCGACAACGCCGTCAACCATGAGGCTCAACCACCTCTTCACCCCGGGTTGGGCTCTACACGTTCCTCAAAATGAGTCCATGCTCCGACTCAATGACTGCTTTGGTCCAAGGAGTCCAAAGAAGTGGAAAGCGAGGCTAGGCGGGCGGGTCAGGATTGGGCTGGAGGATGGAAGAAGCCAAGAAATCTGAAGGAGATCAATTCATCCATTGATCCACTTCCAGAGGACGTCGAGGAGGATATGCCAGGCGCATTCGTCGCTCAAGTTCCTGAACCGGAGAATACATGGGTGCCAAGGAACTATGAGGAGGCTAGGTCTCGGTTAGACTTGTGGGGAGGACCTATGGACAAGGAAATGGACCAGCTAGATGGACGAAAGGCCTTCACCCCCATGCCTCTTCCCCCTGGACAGGAATTGGTTCCTGTTATGTGGGTCTACTCGGTCTCTTTCGATGGGGAAGGAAAACTCAAGAAACGAAAAGCGAGGCTAGTAGTCAAGGGGTTCAAACAAGTCCAAGGGACCCATTATTTTGAGTCTTGGGCTATGGTCACCCAGTACAAGTCAATTCGATTCCTTGCAGCAGTCGGCGCACAGTTACGTCTTCGTTTGTGGACAGCAGACTTCACCGGAGCCTACCTCAACACCAAACCACAGGGAACAAACTTCCTATGCATTCCACCAGGATACGAGAAGAAATACTCCTTACACGACGGAACGACCACTGCGTTACTAATGAATATAAACATCTACAGTACCATGGACGCCGGAAATAATTGGTACAAACTCCTCGACAAGTCATATCGATCACTCGGACATACACCCTTAGCAGCCGACCCATGTGTCCGTTCTCGAATCCGTGTAAATTCTGGCTCCACAATCACTGCGACTTACACTGACGACATGTTTGGATTATCGACCGACAACGAAGAGATGAAGGAGACGACGGAGGAAATAGGAGACCTGTACGAATGGACGGTGTCACCAGAACCAGATGCCTACCTCAGGATTACGATCAAACAGGACAAAACGTCGGGGGATATCTCGTTACAACAGCGAGTTCTCATTGACAAGATTGTGAAGAGGTTTGGCGATGAGGGGGGCACTCGGAAGTTCACGCCGCTACCAACTAGCCTCGACTTGGAGGATTCACAACCTAGTCCTATACCTGCGGAAGATATTCGTTATATGCATGGAAAAGACTACATGTCACTCATAGGATCACTAAACCACGTCGCGCAAGGAACCTGTCCAGACATTGCCTTCGCAGTCGCCTTACTCCAGCGGTACTGTAATGATCCTCACTCTATCCACTGGGACTCTCAATACAACCAGAAATTATAGACTCTCGTACCAGGGAGGGGGAGGAAGTCTCAAACCACTAGGGTACACAGATGCTTCGCATGGTGATATCAAAGAGGAAAGTGGGGTGGCGACCAGGAAGACAACCTTGGGATATGTTTTTATCGTCAGTGGAGGCACGGTATCATGGAGTTCGACAAAAATGCAACACGTTGCCACTTCGACTACTGAGGCGGAGATGGGAGCTATGGTACATGCGGGGAAGCAAGCAATTTGGATGTGGAAATTCCTCGATGGGCTCAAAATGGAACAAGAATTACCTTTCGAGATCCACGTCAACAACATGCCTGCGTTAGAACTTACGGGGGCTACCACGAAACACACACGCACTAAACATTTTGATTACGACTGGGCATGGATTAGAGACAGTGTGCGAGAAAGAGAGTTAAACTACACTTATATCCGGTCCAGCGACAACGTAGCTGACCTCTTCACAAAAACTCTCCTTCAATTTGCCACTGAACGCTTCGTGAAGATCCTAGGGTTGGTGAATGAGTAGACATATGGGATTCTGGGGAGGTGTTGGAAGTGGGAATCCCATACATTCGACATACCCAATAAACTCCTAATTTGGTATCTACGTTTCCGGTTGCGGTTACCCTATTAATGACTGATACTTCCGCTTACTCCTTTTATGATTGTTTCGACTCCTTTCTTATATCACTTATTTACTTGCGTACGCTATTCCCGACACCTCAGCTTTACCCTTCCGTGGTCTGCTGAGGTGTGTATTCCCGTACCTTTACTTATTCGATTGTCAGGCTTACTTTCGTCCTAACAGTACTCATACTTACGTCTGTCTGTTAGGTACGATATACAATGAGCTTTACCCTTCCGTGGTCTGCTGAGTACTCATACTTACGTCTGTCTGTTAGGGTATAATATTACAACAAAAAAAAAAAAGTCCGGTGGAAATACTAGTTATACACTTGAACAACAAAAGTGTTCTTCGAAACCTACTAATGTTCTAAATTTCGACCTCATCAGCATTCAGAAATACTCGGACGATGCTCACGCACATACTTCTTTTCGGATTACGGACACCTCCGTGCTTAATGCTCTCTTCCAGAGTCGCTGCCTCGCTTACAACATTCATCTTGGCAATGTATACCAGAGGACTGGAAAATCATCAGTCTTCAAAGTTGAACTTCGCTTAAACAAGACCAAAAACTCACCGAATGGTGCAAAGGAATCAAAAGATGAACGAGGGCATCGCCAAAACTCGTCTCCAAAAGGTTCTTCGAAATCATAGTTTGACGCGTCTGAAGTTTGGATGTTTTATAGTCCGTGGAGGATGCTCTCTCTGGCAACAGGATTGTCCCAGCTTTATATACACTTCTGTGGCTCTGCGCCTTTCTCGAAAAGAAAGAAGCACGGCCGAGGACTTTGGCGCATCCGACCAAAACTCAAGCACCGCTTATGTCCTCCGAGGACATTCGTCAAGTTTCCTGAGCCCGCAACGCTACGGTCCATTGTTCAATCTGGCGGAGTCGGAAAGGTTCTGGATTCTCTAAGGTTTGAAGATTCTGAAAGTTGCCTGAAAAGTGTGAGCTGGACGAGTATGCGGTAGGCGCAGCACTCGTCGGACGTATTCGAAGAACATCAACCATCACGGGCTAGTGTTGCCAAAATCGCCGGAACTGCCCACACCTTGAGTTTGCAACTGCCAAAACGACGATTATTGGACTTCCGCAACAACGCGAGAAGGTGAGCTGCAAATATGCTCTAACGGCATCGCCCGATTGTTCAAAGTCACTGCGTCAACGGAGCAAAGTGGCTCTTCCCTACTTCAAAAGTTGATGCTCGCCAAGAAACTCTTGACTTGCAAGAGTTGGGCCGTCGTGTTCACAAAAAATTTAATTCAAGCTCTCGAGGACCTTGGAATATTTATGGCGGTCTCGTGTTATAAGTATGTACTCCCCGTGCGACAGAACAATCTTCAAGATAGATTCGATGTCCATGGATACAATAGATTAATTCCTAGTCCCAGTGGTATATATAACCCGCAGACGGGCAGAGTTATCCGGAATACAGGCGGGAGGTCGCAGGAGGAAGTAGGGGTTAGTACGGAAGAGCAGGCGGGTTCTCCAGTCAGAGCTTGGAAGAAGCTTCTGATCTGATTCATTCGCTGGCAGACTTAGTGTGTTGTACATGTCACTCAGTTCGTTTACAGGCCTAATCGGACAAGTCGATGAAGGACACTCGTAGTCTAGACCGTATTGCCACTTCCAGTGCGGCTTCTCGGCGCTTTCCGGACATTGAGAGTGGCCAAAAGGCGGTTGGCGTAGACTGCCAGAAGGAACGGTAAAAGGAAAGCTAGTATCAAAAGGACTTACGTCCGATCAGAAATATGAAATCGATAGTTTCATGGTTTGAAGGACTGGAATTCGTGGACACTTACTGTTGATATAGAATGCAGCGTAAGCGAATGCACCCGGGAGGGACTTAAATCTGTCGAGTCGTAACAGTGTCAAGCATGACCATTTCTCTTCATGGACTCACAGTGATCAACGATCCACAAAGCACACATCGACTTTGGAGGATCTGTGTTCGTTGTAAATACCATCTAGGAGTCATTTACGAACCTTCAGACTCATGAAGAGAGATCTAGGTGTTGGAACGCTCGTACTCACGAGGCGATTAAATAACAGTATTGGTCCATGCGAATCCGCGGGTTCTTTTAGGAGTTGGAAACACATCGAGACAGTGATCGCAGCATCAGAATCAATGGAGATGGAAAGTGACTGAGGCCAATTTTTGCACAATGGGAAGTCGGTCGGCGGTAGTAATTTTGTTCGAAGTACGGTGCCACGATTGAATGCCCATGTAATTCCCCATAGTACTATTGCGATAGGAACGCCAACAAACAACGCCCCGAGGCTATTGGAAACGGGTGGCTCGTCCAGAAGTCGAAAGTTTATTATGCTTCACATAACTGCGACTCCTGCCATTCTGGATTGAGAAAAAAGAAAGCAGAAAGTACAATCAGAGAAATAGTCCTTGCGCAAATCAAGCCCACATTTAAATGAAAAATCCACAAAGCGCCTAGTAGTAACCTTAGGGGAACATGTCGCCACGTGAAATGCTTGGAGTCGGAAAAAGTTTTCGAAAAGGCTGATGAAATTGCCATTGGGAACATAGTTGTTGAGGTGCATCACTCGGGCAGGTGGACTGCGAGTCTGATATATGTAGCGGCTGCGGGATCCTTTGGTTGGTGCACTCCGCCTTGAGCTTGACGACAAGACGATGACACGACTGGAGCGGTCGATGTTATTTGGAAGCCCATGCAGGTTATAAGGAAGTGACCGCTGAGAATCAGACATGCATGGTGGCTGGCGGCCGGTCCGAATTAAATTATTCCGAATTTGTCAGGGTCTGAAATTCCCTCGATCACGCGCTAGGAATTTCCAACGCTCGGCCATCGCGGCCCGTGATCTTATCAAGCATCTCTCCTTGAATTTGCTCTACGTCTCTGGGCACTCGTCTGCTGATTCCGTCGGTACTCACCACCCATGGACCATGGTAGGCTGTACACATTCTAGCCGGGCATCTTCCTTCAAAATAATACATTATTTCAACGGAACCGTCCAATGCTTTCTTCGAACCACTGCAATCGCCTTATTGATACCTTGGTAGATTTGTTCATGGATCGCGTCAAAAATATCATAAGATTAAACATGGTCTAGGATAGGATTTACATCCCAGGGGTCTAATGCGAGAGTATATGTTGGTACAATTGTAATGCAATGGATCTGGAGGCAAGTCCTGTCTTTCTCAGCCCCTAGAAAATTGACGTTCGATCCTCGAAATTAGCATATCGGATGTCACAAAGATGAGAGGAGCGTACCTCGACCTCGAACTCATCCAGAAGAAATTCTTTCAGTTATCATCACTCTCTTTCTTGCAACACGAATCATTGCAATGTATGCCAGAGGTCTGGAATATATCCGCAGAAAAGCGTCAGTACAAGCTTCCATTCGCAAAACGCAAGTTTCACTCACCGCATGGTGAAGAGGAACAAAGAGATGAACGAGGGCGTCGCCAAAACTTGTCTCAAACAGATTTCTCATGGTGGAGCTGTTTGGCTGTCGTGTTCAAGGTGTGTGAAGGACCACAGGGAGCCTCGACTGAGGGCTTCAAGTTTTTATAGCTTCCCTCAACGCAACAGAGTAGAAGCACGGCCGAGGAGTTGACCTTAACCGAGCTCACCAGTCTAAATGGCCTCCGAGGTATTGACACTTGTCTGTATGTTTGGTTGTATATGTACATAGGTCCCCGACAGAGACACGGAACGTGTGGAATCGAGTAGCGCAACATCCAAACTTTGGGTCTAAGTACTGAAATATTAGAATATTATTCAACTTGTGAACCCCTACTGACTTCGCCATCTTTGAGGGCTATCCTATTCGTATTCCTCTGCCACTCCGACCTCTGGGAGGCAACTCGGATTGACTGGAATTGCTATCATGCGCTCTCGGAACCTTTATGCATCGACATGTACTCTAATTTCATCGGTGAAATGCTACTCACGCTGTTTCATGCTGAGGTAAAGAGTATCGAGGCCTTGAGGCCCGAGGAGCTAGGCTGCAAAAAGGACCCACACGTCTCCGCGTCCGCAATCTTAAATCGAGTCGCTCCTGCTACTTATAAGCTGCTATAAGTACTGTTGTTAGGGCCTGCCTAAAGTACGCTACTATGTGATTGCTGGAGCACAACTTATAACCAATCCGGCAGGTGAGAGTGAGTATTGTGAGCTAGTAAGTATGGATACAGGTAAAAAAATACAGGCAAATCCATTTCCGTTCGAAGGATGACTGGTACAAGAAAAAACGAGAAAAGAACGTTCGTAGAAGCTACGCAATACCGATAAAATCGTTACAAAGTATCGTAATCGAGTGTCTAAAACCGTATACACCAGCACAGCAAGAAAGGAAGGAAAAAGAGTTTTTCGTTTCCGTTTTTTCACGTTTCAATGGTTCGTTCATTCTATCACTTCAAACCTCCCCCTCTTCGGGCCTCTCATATTCATCTCGTGATCATCCGACAACCGTTTTTGTCCAATCCCACCAAACGAGTCAAGGTTGTTGCTCCCCATTCCCATCCCACCCATACTCAAGCTTCCCGAAAACGATTCCCCACTGACCAATCCTGCTAATATCACATTATACTGGTCGTCACTCAAGCCCATTCCCGCAAGTGGATTCATGGTAAATCCATCGTCGCCCTGATCATTCGAAGACAGAGAAAGGGATCGATTGCCAGGTTCAAAAGGCATAGCGGAGGAAGATGATGTCGAAGAAGTTCCTGGTATCCCGTTCATCATGTTTTGTTGTTGTTGCTGCTGCTGTTGGACGAGAGCAGCCTGAGAAGTCATGGCTTGTTCGAAGCCAGCATCTGACAGTGGCGGGATTCCCAATGACCTAGGTACGCGCGACATTTGTTGAATGACTTTGAGATGCATAAGGTGTTTCTACGCGAGAAGAATGTATAAGTTTGGTTTCATTGCCAGGAACAATTGTCAAACCCACTTCGAGCATGTCCAGCATCCCTTGCTTTGTGAATGGCTTTGGCAGAACGTCATTCATTCCTGTTCAGGTCAATCGTTAGGAGGAAGGTGTAAGAGCACATCACAGTACACACACCTGAAGAGTAATAGGTCATTATTTCATTCGGTTTGGCGTTGCTCGTCATTGAGATGATAGGTGTCATATGGTCAAATTTCCGTATCATAGAGGTCGCCGACACTCCATCCAACTTGGGCATTACGATGTCCTACGGGAACAAGTAAATAATCTGAGTGGACGGGGAGAGTCAACGAGCAAATGTCAACTCACCATCAACACCAAATCATACTTTTCTAAATTCATCTTGTTCACCGCTCCGACACCATCGACAGCAATATCAATCTTGCATCCGAACACCTGCAAGAACTTGCTGCTGAGTTTTCGACTTACAGCATCGTCGTCCACTAATAACACCCTCGGTGATACCGTCCACCCTGGCACGAAGGTCGATCGACGGACGCTGAGTTTCTTCGGGCCGTCCGGACTAGTCGAAGAAGTAAGAGCACCAGTATACTCATTGTCGCTCCTCGACTCTTGCGACCCCACCATACCAGCCGCACCACCATTGAACGGTCTTCCATTCCCACTCCCACTCGCTGTCATGGAATTATCAAAACTCCAATTTCCGTTCATATCATCCACCGCGCTCTTCGGCATGAGATGACCCACTGTGTAAACCTCCAAGCCAGCGTGGTCATTCAAGGACATGCCCCCACTCGTAAAGTCTTGGAAGAGTGGATTAGAAAGCGAACTAGTAGAGTTTCCCAGAGTCGTACTTGAAGTCGGAGTTATCATTTCGCTAGTATACTGCCAAGAATCGGATTTCGTTGCAGGCGGGGGACCGCCAGACATAAACCCTCCCTGCTGTTGCCGTGTAGGAGGCCTAGAGCCAAGACCAGAAGTCGTTGTGGTCGTCGTAGTCGGCGTCGGCATAACCATCTCTTCGTCTCCAGAGGGAGAATCACCGTTCGAACTCTGATTCCCTGCTTCCGTCCTTTCCGTCCGCTGCTGTTCCTCCTCCCGGGCAAAGCGACCCGTCGACAACTGTCCAGTTGACCGTAACATTCCAAATGTGTCCAACCCGCCCACCAACTTGGCAGCCGCATTACTTAAGAATCCAGCACTGGCAGGTCTCATCCTCTGAAGTTCTTCAATCATCTCCAAGGCCTCTTGTCTCGACGTGATCTTGACCGGAATAGGAGGAACGTCCATTGCGCCTGCGCCTATCTGTTGTGTAAGACCACCACCACCACCACCACCCGCAGCAGCAACAGTACCACCACCACTCATACCCAACCCAAACCCTCCCACGGTATTCTCAGTTCCTGAACCTGAACCTGAAGCTAGTGACCCATCGGAATTGATCAGCCCCGCATTCGTAGCCGCAGTCCAGATCCTTGATGGTGGTCTTTGAATTGGGTCATTACCACTGCTACCAGCCTGCGCATCACGAAACTCATTAGCTCTCCTACTGAGCTCGTTCATCTTCGTCAACGCCGTCCTTCCCATTACATCTCGAAAGTCGGGAGGGGACCTTAACGAGTCAGGAAATGGCGGTTGTGCTTGGGATAAGGAAGGGAGGGACGGGAGGGAAGGTAGGGATGGGATGGCAGACGCGGTGGAAGAAGACGCCGTCGACGGAGGAAAGTCTAATTGGGATGAGGAAGTTGATGAGAGATCTAGAGCCGGATGTTTGCCTTTGCCTAGAACGTGGCCCAATTGAATTGTAAATTGAGGGTGATGGTCCAGAACGATATTACGAGGTGTCGATCGGGTGTGAGATAAGCGAAGACAAGAAGCAAGTGGAGTCCAGACCATCAAAAAAGTGGTGATTGACGAGAACAGTGGGAAACCCAGATTTGAGGTCGCGAGAGGGCAGAGGTAAATCGACCAGTTCCAGAACCAGAGTAAGAGGGTTGAAAAAGCCAACGAAGCAAAGAGAGTAAGTTTGATGTTTTCCCCCGAGAACGGACAACCACGTAATGTCCAATTTCCATCGCAATAGGACGGTACAAAGGTTTGAATTTTGATTGTTTTGGCGTTTGTTTGTAATAAGTTATGAAACCATAAATGGTACATTATTCGATAATTTGAGGAGAATATGGGAAGGAAACAAGGGAAAAGTCAGTGCACTTTTTTTATGAACGAAACCAATGAGAAACAGAGGTGAATGAGAAATGGGTGAGTAGTTCATCAGTTTGTTTGAACCAAACGTCCAAGAACAAAAAACAATCTATTGTAGGGGGGTAGGGTAGAAAGGGGAGCATTTCATTATTCCTACTCACCCTCACCTCCTCCTGGTCCAGTGCGTAAAACCCATTCAATCAACCCTTGCATGACACTATCTTGCTGGGTCATATTTCGCTGAAACCCAACCATCTCAACCAACACCTACATTTCACCGGGTCAGCGACTGGCAAAAGGTAAAAATAACAGCCACAAACCTCATGATAGTTTCTTTCCAGTCCACCCAAATTCCGCTCCAAATTACCAATATTCCTCTCCAGGCTACGTATATGTGATGATAGCTCATCCTGAGACGCCGTCAAACGGTCAATTTGAGTTTGAAGAGCACTTATTTGGTATGAATCTATAGAAAGAACCGAGCCTTTGTTAGTCTTATTGCCAGGGGAGAAAACGCAGCGCGTCGTCAGTAGGGAGGTCTAAACTCACCTGAGTAGTGTCCCTGGCCTTGGCCGTAATATCCACTAGGTCCAGGGCTCCCGCTCCCGCTGCCTCCACCTCTACTCTGTCCGTCAGCTAGAGGGCGAGTAGTAGATGCGGAATTATTTCCAGTGGATTTGCGTGAGGTAGGAACTTTGCGTTTTATATTTTCCAATGCTTCGCGACGATCAGCATGGAAGTCCGGATGACGAAATGTCCACGCCTGAGTCAACGACCAAAATGAGGGGACAAAAGAACCTAGTTACGAAGGTTTACTTACGTGTTCGCCAAAGGAGTTGTCATCAGTGTTCTTGACCTGAAAACATACATCAAACGTTAGCGTCAGTGCGCGCGAGAAAACAAAGTGAAAACGTGTACCTTATGGAAGTCGTACTTGTTGAGCTGACGAACGAAACTCGCGAAATTCGAATGCTTGAAGAGTCTCGGTAATATCGACTTTGTGAACTCGTTCATGTCCTGCGCTGGTCGTCAGCGATCATTTATGATAAAGAGAGAGGAAACGAACTTTTACGACAAAACAGTCACCAGCAGGTCCCCACGATACGACGTGTTGGAATGATTTGTCCTCCAGCATCCTACGACAGCATGAATGGGTCACCGAAAACGACAAAGGAGAGGCAAAGAGACGCACTTGTATAATTTCTTAACAAAATCACTGGTAGAGGGCATAGAGTCCTCCATTTCTTTCGATTTGTGTTCAGGAGGTAGAGGTAAGATCGGTTGAGGCTCGCGCTTTACTTGCGGCCTCGGTTGTATAGGAACCTGACTATGATGTGAGTTTTGCTGATGATAGTAGGAGTCTGCGTGATCTGGGGTCCAGTGGGAGTTTGCAGCAGATCCACTGTCGTATTGAGAGGGAGGGGGGAATTCGGAAAAGTGTTGAGCGGATGTCGAAGTAGAGTTCATAAGGGTTTACGCTGTGAAATCCAAGGCGCCATCAATTAAATCAAATCCGCTTTTCCGGCCCGTCACGTACTCGTCTATCATAATCGAGAGGACCTGCAAGCCTCCAGAATTTGGAAACTGATATAAGTAGTTCAGTGAGTCGGAACAGCTCTCTCAGTATCACTGTCGCAGGAGGATTATTTACCAGACTTTCCTCCAAGAGGGAGGAGGAAGTGTGAGCTGCTGACAAATCAATTACTAAGCGGTCTAGATCCTTCCAGGCCTAGACCGCTCCAGACCGCATTCCACGCTTTTCTCTCTCATGTCGAACAAGCTCCAGACTGTAACTACTACAACGTCTTTCAGGCGACGATCCCGAACATTGACAGAAGCTGGGCAAAGCGTTTTGTCGTTTAGAGAATATCTCGGGCGTCCTCTAAACAACATCGTATTGGCAATGGGCGGTGACATTTCTAATCTATGGTATTGGCCATGTTCTTTCTCCAGTGGGACCGTACTAGTACCACCCCAAGTGTATACCCTAGAGTATTGCTTTGTCCGCATTGCGGGGTGAGCCTTACGGCCCCCATCATCTTTTCGAGGATATGTTCACAGCCATTCCCGAATCTCTCATCAAGCAAGTGGAAGTATTGCATGATTTCTCACCCAGTACGTATTCAACGTATACTTCTTCTTGACGGCAATACTTATTCAATCTCATCTTCTGAGTATTTAGTTTGCCTAGTGTTACGAGAGCGCTATGGCGTCATGATCATCAGTATGGCCCATAAACTTTCTCAATGGGCTCGGTGTAAACAACGGCGGTCAAGATGCTGAAATCAAGAATCAAGACCTGCTGGAAGGTCCCGGACGGTATAGTCACTACTATGTGATAGGACAGCCAGTGATTTTCCCCCAGGTTTTATCCCATCTTGACCTTACCATTTTTTTCTTGGTGGAGCGTTTGAACTCGAGTTACGGCCGTCATCGTCGACTTTCACTCAAGTTGGAGTCCCGTAAGAGTTAATTCTCCCGTCGATAAGCGACTGGGCCGACAAAGCTGGTGCGTTCATCCTCGTGCGGTGCAAGGAACTGGGACGTCGCAAAGGACGAAAAAACGACCTGGAGGAATACTTGAAGTACTTTCGCAACAGTGGACGTGTTTGTGTGGGACTCGGGTCGACATCTCAAGGTTTGCCGGGCACCATCGACGTCAACCCATTACCCACTAAACCCCCAACCTCTCTGCTTCAGCTTGTGAGAGATCGTTTCTCCCCTCCATCACATTCTTCCAGGCGCTTTGTCCTAGCACCGGGGACAATGCTTGCTTCTCGTACTTTCGTTTGTTTGTCAAGAGGAGGCACAGACTCGACCTGATCTGTGGAAGTTGTACTTCAATTCTGAGTTGCTTGCATTGTATAAAACCTTTCTCCATCGGCCCTCGAAGCCAGGCACAGATTAAACATCACCGCCCTCGCAAACTCGAAATGATTTCGGAAGTCAACGTCCCGGGAGTCTCACTCCAAGTATTTAAATTGTGCTCCATCTCAATTTTTCACGGGAAAGTGCCGTGGTTCAACGTTCAGTAAACAGCGGGGCGCTGAGGCGCCGCCTGAAACCCCCCTACGCAGAGAGACACTACCAAAAAAAGACCAACAAAGCCAAAGAAAAACAGAGCAGCCGATTTAGGAAATTTACAATTGAAGATCCGGCAATGTCTCCTGGTGCCGATGAAAGCCGATAGCCCGCCATCTCACGGTTCTCCCGTAACTTGGACCAAAGAAAAGCCCTCGAGCAGTTGAATATGGGCGTATCGAAACATGGGGCGTTGGGTGAGGCACGTAGAAAAAAGATACCACACCTCCATGTCCGGAACTACTTACCATATGTTCACAAGTAAGCGGCCCTTCTGCTCACCGTGACAGTTTTTACGCGTTATAACCGGGTTCATGATCCCCCTCTTGTTCATTTCAAACAAGAAGGCAAAATTAGAAAACATTATTGGTTTGAAAAGAGCACATGGTACACACTGTTTCAGTGTTGCAGTGCTCTTCCCCATTCGCCGAATAATTCTGACCTCTTGACCTGGAGGAAGGCACTAGCCTACGCGGCACTAGTTTCCGTTTCCCCTTGGTTCCACCGCTCTCATAGGAATGTGATTCTGAAAAATTAGCTGCACCTTGGGCCAATCGAAGGGAGTGTCATGATGAAGAATACGGCTGTACGTGAAGAAAACAGTTAACGCGACCCTGAAAGGCTCACCGTGGCCCTGGACCGTAGTAATCAAAGCGAAGGATCATGCACGCGCTCTCATCCTTCCCTCATCATCACACTTGTCCCTCAAAGTATCCACATTGAAATTTGATACATCCCGCATTTTGATGGCTACTTTCAGGAATCATTCGGTTACACTGTGGTTACATCGAATTTGGGGCCCCATGACTCCCCCCCGCCGGTACCCGGCCCAAGAAACTATAAAAACCCAACCTCCGCTAGAGCCTTTCTTCTGTTTCCCTTTTGCCTTTTCCCCCTCCGACCAGGCGAATTTTCATCATGGGAGTGAGTACTCAGTCTTTTTTAACTGTCGATTTTCAGAACTGATACCAAATTACTATTATAGTACAGTGCTCGCGTCGCTTCGAATCCGGTATGTTTATCGTAAAAGAGACCGTGTTCTCTCTCTGAACATCAACTATAGTATGTCGTCGGTTCGTTCGCATGTATAGGCGGTGGTCTCTTCGGTCTGGACATTTCGTCCATGTCCGGTGTCTTGACCAACCCATACTACTTGAAGCAGTTTGGCTATCCAGGCGACTCTGCTCAGGGTGCCATCGTCGCGTCCATGCCTGCTGGTTCTCTCGGGGGTGCTCTTTTGGTTGGCTATCTAGGTGACAAGCTCGGAAGAAAGAAATCGATCATGATTGCTGCAATCGTTTGGATTATTGGCTCTATCCTTCAGTGTGCCGCCGTGGTATGTTACCTTTTTTTTTTCTACCTCTATTGGTTTCTCCTTACTGACAATCTTTTCCCCAGAACCGTGGTATGCTTGTAGCAGGTCGTGTCATTTCTGGCATTTCAGTCGGTATTTCCAGTTCTATCGTCCCCGTCTACCAATCCGAAGTTACTGCCCCCGCGATCCGTGGTCGTCTCGTCTCCCTACAGCAATGGTCTATAACTTGGGGTATTCTTATCCAGTACTTCATTCAATTCGGCTGCTCGGACATCAATGGGGTCGCTTCCTTCCGTATTCCTTGGGGTCTCCAAATGATCCCCGCCATCTTCCTCTTCTTTGGAATGTTCTTCTTCCCAGAGTCCCCTCGTTGGTTGATGGACCACGATAGAGAAGAAGAGGCTTTGCAGATTCTCGCTGATCTGCACGGAAGAGGTGACAAGAACAACGAGCTTGTAAGGCTCGAGTTTGAGGAAATCAGACAGCAGGTCATCTTTGAGCGGGAAGAGGGTGCCAAATCTTACCTCGACCTCCTGAAGGGCAACAACCCCCGTCGTGTGATGCTCGGTATGTCTCTCCAGATGTGGTCTCAACTTACCGGTATGAACGTTATGATGTGAGTGTCTATGCTTGTCGAGGTGGTGTGGGTAGGAAATACCGTCGCTAATCAAACTATCTTTGACAGGTACTACATCACTTACGTCTTCCGTGGTGTTGGCCTTATTGGCCGAAGAGCGGGACTTATCGCCGCATCCGTTCAATACGTGCTAAACGTTGTCATGACCGTCCCTGCTATCATTTACATTGACAAGTGGGGACGTCGCCCAATGCTCCTCGGTGGATTGACTGCCATGGGTTTCTTCCTGTTCCTTGTCGGTGGTCTACAAGGTCGTCTTGGCCAGTGGGAAACAGATGGAGGAGAGCGTGTCTGGGTTATCAGAGGCCATGATTCCGCTACCAAAGGCATCATCGTCCTCTCCTACTTCTTCGTCTGCAGTTTCGCTGTCACTATGGGTCCCGTGTCATGGACTTACCCTGCCGAAATTGTAAGCTGTCACTCCTGTGATTTCCGCTCTTTTCGTGTTTACTTACGCTTTTCGATACCCCCTATAGTTCTCGCTCAAAGTCCGATCCAAAGCTGTTTCCATGGCCACTGCTACTAACTGGATCTTCAACTTTGCGCTGGCTTGGGCTACACCCCCGGGTTTCGCCAACATCGCCTACAAGACATACTTTGTTTTCGGTACTTTCAACTTTGCCGGTCTCATTCACGTGTTCTTCATGTTCCCCGAAACTGTCGGTCGTTCGCTTGAAGAAGTTGAGGAGATCTTCAAACAGGGACACGTCTTTACCGCTTGGAAGATCGGCAAGGATGTCGGTAGGACCACACTTAGTGAGGTCGTCGACAAGACGAAGCAGGTTGAAGGGAAGGCAAGTTTGGAGAAGGAGTCTGTTTGAGCATTACTTGCATAGCGACATTTCTCTTACTGTAGCTTAGGTTATCCCTACCTTACTTGCTCTCTGGATGCATTTTTTTTCGATTTTCGCTTTTTTCTAGTTACCTGTACTTATGATTCACCTTTTATGAGTTATATTTTTTTCTCTCTGGTTGGTTGCTATCATGGTGCAATTAAAAACGACTCGTAAACCCTATTGACATGAAAGTGGCGCTCGACGCTTGGTATTTGGTCTCATGACTTTATTGAAGGGAAACGGGTGAACTCCACAAAGATGGCAGGAACGAACTATACCCCAGACGAAAGCTCGGTCTCGGTGTCTGTTCGTTTCCATTATGCTGTGCTCAACAGTAGAACGGCGGTCGAAAAATTCATCCGTTGAAGATTTACCGGTGGTGAGATGCCATGTTCCCATGAAGAACGAGAGATCCGCGTACCCCATTCTCCACTCAACGGCATCGATATCGGGATCAGGGCCATTATTCTTAGTGCCTCTACACCACGAATAACGACTTCCCCAAATCTAGTACCGGACATTGTGCTGCGGAATCCTTTGATAACGGACAAACCTTGAAGCTTTAAATCGTTCCGCATCCGGTTCAGCCTCAAAAACCGTTTTGCTCCGTCTCTCCTCCCTGGTTGTTTTGTATTCCCGTGGCACGAGCGCGAAATTCACTGAGAGATTCATACGATACAAATTCTACGGTTGCAATTTCTCAACGGCCATCAAAATGGATATGAATCATTTCAGGGCGAATGGTATGAATGAATACTGTAAAAGAAATCTTGATGCTCGGGAGGAACAACTCTTTCTACTAGGTAACCATGTGGCACTCGAATGCGTTCCAAACCCTTTTGAAATGCGGCTAGGAATCTGTAATACCGCACCCCCGACTCGAGTGTGAAGCCTTGCGGACTGTTTTTTTCAAGAATCAGGCCGCGATAACGGGAACTCGACGGCTCTCAAACCCTCTGCGGATTCTGGACCCTTGGAATTTGAGCCCGGAATGCTATCTCAGACACCACACTATTAATTTATTTATAGCTTGTGGCGGAATCTTGTGCATGTGCATGTGCTCCAATTATCCTATCAACGAATCATCCTGCACGTCGGATACTTCTCCTATAAAAACCTACTAATCGCTACTTCTTTCTTCTTGCCGACCCCCCCGTACGAGTCGCTCCCCTCCATCCCTCGTCAGTCTTTCTCCTCGAGGTAGCAACGGTCATGGCAGGAATCGCCCAAGTCGATCATGCAGACGAGATCGTAGCTCTCAGTCATGTCAAGAAGGATGAGCTCATCGACGAGAAGCAGTCTTTCCAGTCTGAGCAAGAGCTGGACGGCATACACGATGATCTCGAGTTCCCGACCGAGGAGGAAAAGCTTACGCTGAGACGAGTGGCCGACAAGATGCCATGGGACTCTTATCGTAAGTAACTTTTTTTATCAATCTATGCACTGAATCGTAACCTGTTTTGTCATCGGTTTATAGTCATTGCGACGGTGGAAATGGCTGAACGTTTTTCGTATTATGGAACTCAAGCCGTATTTGTGCGTGACTCGCATTTCCTCGAAAACCAATACTGATCTATCTCTCCTCTAGACCAACTTCGTTCAGCAACCTCTACCAAAAGGGTCTCACACTGGCGCTGGTTTCTCCGGACAATCCGGCGCTCTGGGTAGAGGTCAACAGACGTCGACTGGTCTTAGCACTTTCTATCAATTCTGGTATGTTTTGCACTCCTACTTCAAATCGGGCTCATTCATTGAATGTTTTTCAAAGGTGCTATGTTACTCCGCTTCTCGGCGCTTATATTGCCGACACTTATCTCGGTCGTTACAATACTGTCTGTGTTGCCGTGGCCATTACGTTAGTCGGCCATATCCTCCTTGTCGTTGCCGCCGTTCCTGGCGTTATCGAAGCCAAAGGCGCCATAGGATGTTATGTGGTCGCTTTAGTCGTAATGGGCTTCGGCACGGGTATGTTCAAGTCGAACATTTCTCCTCTTATTGCAGAACAGTACAAACGCACCAAACTGTTTATACGCGTCGAGAAGAGCGGAGAGAGGGTCATCGTTGATCCCTCTATGACGGTTTCGAGAGTCTATATGGTTGGTATCTCAACCCTCTTTCTCTTTGGCAAGGGTACTGATATTGTCCACAGTACTTCTACTGGTTTATCAACTTCGGTTCCATCATCGGTTCCATTGGAATGGTTTACTCCGAAAAATACGTTGGTTTCTGGCTCGCTTACACTCTCCCCACTATTGTCTTCCTCCTTTGCCCGATCGTCCTCTGGGTAGGTCGTAACCGATATGTTCGCTCGCCCCCTCAGGGTTCCGTCCTGTCAAAGGCTCTCAAACTTTGGAAACTCGCTGCCAAAGGTCGATGGTCGTTGAACCCCGTGAAGACGATGAAGAGCCTCAAGGCTGCCGACTTCTGGGAGAATGTGAAGCCAAGTAAACTGGAAAGAGAGGGAAGGAAACCAGCCTGGATGACCTTTGATGATCAGTGGGTCGATGAGGTTAACCGAGGTTTCAAAGCCTGCGCGGTATTCGCTTGGTACCCGATTTTCTGTACGTTATGTTCTCCCGTTTTCCCTCTTCATAAATTTGTTTGCTGAGAAATGATCTTTTTACAGGGCTGCCCTACAACCAGATCAACAACAATTTGATCTCTCAAGCTGCAACAATGGAGTTGCATGGCTTCCCGAACGACGTCTTGCAGAATATCGATTCTTTCATCTTGATCGTTTTCATCCCGATCCTAGATCTCTTGGTGAGTACCAAAAAAAAAAAAATCCGTTTCCCATGGACAATTTCTAACGTACAAGTGTCTCCTTCAGGTCTACCCAGCCTTGTCAAGAACGGGATTCAAATTCACCTCACTGAAGAAGATCACAATGGGCTTCCACACTGGTGCCGCTGCCATGGTGTGGGCGGCTGTCATTCAATCTTATATCTACAAGAGGAACCCTTGCGGGTCGTTCGTAGGAACCTGTCGGACTCCTGATAAAGTCCCGATAACCTCCTCGTTAAATGTTTGGACGCAAAGTGGAAGCTACGTTTTGATCGCCTTCAGTGAAATCTTCGCTTCCATCACTGGTCTCGAATATGCCTTCACTAAAGCGCCTTTGAACATGAGAAGTCTCGTCATGTCTATCTTCTTGTTCACGAGTGCGGTAGCTGCTGCTCTTGGTGAAGCGTTCGTTGCACTTTCCACGGATCCACTTCTCGTGTGGAACTATGGATCTATGGCTGTGTTGGCTTTTGTTGCGGGATTGTTGTTCTGGATTACCTTTAGGAAGCTGGATATGAGGGAAGACGAGTTGAATGAGATGCGGACTGGTCATTTTGATGTCGCTGCTCATAGTGAGGCGACTACGACAGATAAGGCTTAAAAATTCAATGTGTATCTCTAGCAGCTTCTTTCTCTGGGAAATTCATTTTTTTTTTCGGAATGTTTTTGGACTCGTGCCACTGAACTAGGGGAGGTATAGCCACACCACGGGAGTCCGCCGATTTAAGTCAATAACTTGCAGCTATCTTCAGTGTACTGACAGACTAACGGGTAGACCATATGGGACGCGTTTGCCAAGACTTTCCCCACAGTCGCGTCACGTGCCGATGCTCCCCCAGAACAAGGAGGCGGTGAGTACTGATTGAGTCACAAACTGACCCTTGTCCCAAAACCACCATCATTCTCTATACGATATACAGTCTCATCTTGCTATGGAACGATCTCTTTTAGGCGATAGAAAAGGACGATACAGGATTCAAGTCGTGGGGAACAGTGGTACGTGTCTTCCCGAAATCAGAACACTAGAGTCTACACTTGTGAGGTTCAGGTTCTGGAAAGGCAAGCTTCCACTTTTTTTTTTCTCTCCCTCCCGTTTGTTTTTTCCGGACCTTCTGCTTTTTTTGTTGACGCTGGAGGGGGGTTGAAATATAGACGACTCTGGGGAAACAACTCTCTTCAATCCTGGGGATTCCTCATTTCTCTCTTGACCAGATCTACTGGCAACCGGGTTGGAAAGAGACACCTCCAGAAGAATTTCAGGCCAAATTAGAAAAAATTATTCGGGAGAACGAGGAGACCGGATGGGTTATCGATGGGGAATATTCGAGGCGAGGAGCGGCCATTGTCACAGAATGCGCTACCGATGTTATTTGTGAGACGACAGTTGTCTCGTTCCTTCATATTTCTCGGATTTGACCTCCAAACAGGGCTGGACCCTCCTCTCATACTCTATTTTCCCCGCATCTTGATCCGTACGTTTCGTCGTTTGTTTGGTCAGGAAGCGACTTGTAGCCCCGGATGTCCGGAAACGTTTCGTGAGGTCTTCCTCTCTAAAGAGAGTATCCTTTGGTGGTGCCTCAGCCAACATAGATTAACTCGTAAGAAATGGGAAGGACAATTGCTGATAATGGGTTTGGGGGTGGAGAATGTGCCTGTCGAAAATCAAAAGCTGAGGAGGATTAAAGGGTGGGGAAGTGAACTAGGGAAATGGCTTGAAAGCGTCAAGAGTGGTTTTCATTGATCTATGGCATCTTTAAGACCAAGTAACTAGATATCAACTATAATTCTAGATAACAACAATAGATTTTTTGAGAACAATTCTAACAGTCGAGGGCAAAGCTCACGCAGTATCATGCCGAACCAGGCCGAACGGCCATTCGACGGCCAATCAATATCGATCAAATTTTCAGGGACATCCGCGTCCTTCATCTCATAATCTTCATTAATCTCGAAGATCCGTTCAAATGCGAATTTTGGATGTCGACTCCCTGTCTTCCAGAACAGACGAATCAAAAGGTCAGAGCATTCGAGAAATTATCTATTGTTAATAAATATGTAGGTTTGTCGTGGTCGTTCTTTATTCAAGTTACAGCTTTGACACATCCCAGGTCTCCCCACAGTTGATTTCCTTCGCATCAAACTCCACATCATCCGTGGGCTGAGATGATACGATATCGTTGGCATACCAAATGTAATGGTAATCGTTCTTGCCAGCTTCTCCAGTGGGATCACCGTAATTGATTCGAATCCTTCCAGAGCTCTCCTTGTGGTCGATACCAACAACGGCCACAACCTGTTTTCCTGCTGGGATTGTAACAGTGATAAACTGACTTTCGGTCTTCGATGTGGCTTCGGACCAACCGCCCTCCCCTCCAATTTTGATTCCAAAGAGGTCGATTTCGGCTTGGTCGGTGTGTTCCCAGGTTTGGGTTGTAGTCTTCTCGCCACCGACATCGGTTGAAAGTGGGGGTGCATTGGGGTTGTCGCAGTTGGCGACAGGGGTTCCGAGCTGGAACCATCTGCGACGGTTTGGGAGGTCTCCCTGTTTTGAAAGAAATACTAATTAACATTCGGCAGTGGGGACAGAGCGAAGACTAAACGTACCTGTTTTTCAAATGTGCAAGCGTCAGCATCACCCGTGGGACGACCTGGACAGTGGTCGAGATTCACTGGGTCGGGACGGTCGACGTTCTTGCGAGCCTGAAGTTGTTGGAACTCGGAAGGAGCAGCGGAGGCTACAGCGAGGACAGAGGTAACAGCGACGAGGGGGGCGCAACGCATGTTGAAAAAGAGCTGAGTTGATGGTTCAGATAGGGATTTTCTCACCAGCTTTTATAGCTTTTTTGTTGTGTCACCTTCAAGACGCCATCCCTCCTGAACATGAATTGCTGCCTCAGAAATCATGTTGGATGTTCAAAAATCATGGTGGATGTTTAAAAATCATGGTGGATGTTTAAAAATCATGTTGGATGTTTAAAAATCATG